>JAMYIC010000132.1:0-65560 GCA_024112705.1 Microcera coccophila
CGGGATCCTTTAGTTTCAGCCCACTGGCCTTGGGATAAGACGCAGATTGACCATGCCTGTTCAGTCGTATCAACGTCGTCAATGGAAAGTTCAGATGCTCGCAAAGCCAGTGGCAAGGTCTGAAACTTTGCCAGATTCTTTCCAATGGAAGGGACTCAAACTTCTCGTGGACAGCACGTCTCGCGAAAGGCCATAGGTGCGGTCGATAAAGGTATCCGTGTACGTAGAGATATTCGCTGATATGTAGACACAGGCTAAGCGATGACATTGGAGTATAACGACTGTAAATAAGTGAAGCATGTACCAAGCCATACAGAAGAAAAAAAAAGACGAAAAAGGAATAACAAAATATGAAGCAAAGGTCCACTACTCAGTTGCATGTAGGGACTAAAATCGCAAACCCGGCGAAGACTACGCTATAGACGAAATATTTTCGAGTATGCCCGCGCCGTCTTGGGAATCACAAAAACCCTCCCTACTGGTTAGATCAACCTTCCAAACCCCGTCTTCTGGCTTTGCGAAAATGAATAAGTCTGTTGACTCGTTCAGTCGTGGTTTCTGATCCGTTGGCGTGAACATTGTAAGTTGTCCTTCAGCTCCCGCAACAGCCAACGCTGGCCGTTCATCAATGTCTTGGAATTGAATCGTGCAAGTGTACTTTCGAAGCTCTTTGGGCCAGTCGGTGCATTTTTCGATAATGCTGGTGCAAGTCGCTGCTTCGTGAGGCATCCCGTGGGAACGTTGGTCTTGAACCTGTTTGAGTATGTGCTTGAAAGACATTCCCAGTTCAACCTCGACTCGGATGGGCACGACATTGAGACATGGTCCTACCATGCTCTCCAGCTCGCCTTTGAGCGATGCCCGTCCAGACACTGTGAGACCCAAGATGACATCCGTGGAGCCCGCAGCTTTGGCAAGGGCCCAGGCGCATGCAGCAATGAACATGGTTGCCTGCGTCGCCCCATACTGGAGTTTCGGTACTGGTATGATCCTGCTGAGGGTCACAATCTTTGCCTCAAGTTCCGGCATAGAATTGTTCCCGCCGAGTGCGAACGGCTGGGAGCCTTGGAGGAAATGCCTCCAGTATCGGAGTGCAGCGCCCTGCTGCAGCTGAGAATGCTGCAGATAGGATGAGAATTGCGGTATGTGGAATACCTGTTGCCCGTTGAGCCGGGCGGAAAGCCAGCTCAGCAACGGGCCAAAGCTGATGCCATCATATTGAGCATGGCATAATCTGATGCCCAATCTAGTAATGCTTGAGGATTGAACAACGAGGAACCTTGTAAACGACTGTCCCAATTGGAAGGGCTGTGACAAGCTTTCGTTGAATACCTCCTTCGCAAACTCTTCTAAGTCGCCAATGGCGTTGAGGACGGTAATGGGAGGTTTGTCCGTTCCAGGGATGATATGCCAGTACCGGCCTTGATGCGAGATAAAGGCAGCACGGAGGATCTCGAGATGTTGCCACGCGCTCGCGCATGCTTCTACAATCTCGAAAACGTTGCTTTCAGGCTCAAAGTCTAGAGTCACCATGTGGCATGCGTCGTTTTGTAGTTCCGCAGCTTTGATGAAGTCCGCTTGCACATTGGTAACTGGGTAAGCGTCAACAATGGGCCAGTCAATGCGCTGCCTGACCGATCCGAGGAAGTCGTCGACATCTTGGGCCTCGCCGATTAGAGAGAACGGCTCCAAGGCGTCGTTTTCGACCAAAGAATTATGGTCTTGCAGCTGCTTCGCTAGATCTCGTAACACTGGGGTTCTGAAAATGTCAGCGACTGTCAGGGAAAGGCCCTGCTTTCGAGCCTCTGCCACCAGACGCATTGCTTGGATCGAGTCGCCGCCTACGCGGAGGAAGGTATCGTCGACACCTATCGATGTGGGATCTATGCCGAGGACTGTTCCCCATAGGTGCTGCAAGACACTCTCTGCCTCGGTCGAAGCCTGCAGCTTATCCGCGTTGTGATGTTGCGCGGAGAGAGCTGAAATATCCTCTAGACTTAGGGAGGATCCGAGTTCTCGCAGCGTCTTTCGATCTACCTTGCCGGTCGTTGTCAATGGAACGCTTGAAACGGGGATGAAAGAGGGTATCATGTAGCCCGGGATAGCCTCGGCAAGCTCCTTGTCGACCTCCCCGGTCATCTCGCCAACGATGCTTCTCAGAGCCTCATCATCCTGCAACTCATCGACTGGCCTTCGAACACTGATGAAAGCGACTAGTATTGGATTATCGCTGTGCCGCGGGGTGATCAGATCTGCCACAACCTGAATGTCTTGGTGTTTTCTGCTGCCCACGTGGAGATGCCTACGCACATGATGCTCAACCTCAGCCAGCTCAACTCTTTGTCCACGGATCTTGACTTGTGCATCTTTGCGACCGATATAAGTTAGTTGTCCATCAGGGTTATATCGGACGAGGTCTCCTGTTCTGTAAACGCGTCCTGATCTGCCCTTGATGCCTCCTCCGCCGCTCAGAAGCCACGGTGGATTATCGACAAAGGCAGCTTCTGTTTTCTCAAGATCATTGAAGTAGCCTCTGCCGAGGAGAGGCCCTTCGAGCCATAGCTCGCCCTCTACGCCGACTGGCGATAGTCGACTGCCATCTTCAGGATCAACGACCCAGGTGCAGACACCCAGGCCTCTACCGATTGGCGGAGTAGAAGCATCGGATGAAGCTGGTAGTAAAGCCGCTCCTATGCTGCATGGCGTGCATTCAGAAGGGCCATATCCATTATAAAGCTTCGGGACTGCTTTGAAGCGCTCAACGTCTGATGCGAGGACGGCTTCTCCGCCAAGTTGCAAGACTTCGAGGCCCGATAGAGCTGTTGAGTCTAGTAGCCGTGCGGCTGAAGGTGTTAGATCAGCATACGTAATTTGGTACGTTGATATGCATGCTGAAATGTCGTCTTGTAACTCCTCTCTGGATGGCGTACACAAGCAACCACCGGCGACAAGCGTGAACCAGATATTATAGCAAGCCATATCAAAGGCGTAAGATGAGAAATCAAAAACTCGACTTTGTGAGCTGATGCCAAGCGCCTCTGTTCCATATCTCAAAGCGCTGGCAAAATTCTGATGTGATATCATCACTCCCTTCGGTGTGCCTGTTGTGCCGGAAGTGAACACCACATAAAACAGATCAGAGGGGTTGTTTGTGGAAATGGGTGATTTCTTTTCGATTTGCGCTTGTCTGGCATTGCAAGGAAGATTGCTCGTTGTGAAATTTTCCTTGCTGACGACTCCAATAGCGATGCCGTCTCCGAGTTGAGCCGCCACATCTTTGCTTGCGGGCGAGGTTAAGATCAAAACCATATTGGGGCGGACTTGCTCAATTATCGCCTGCAATCGTTTGCGAGGTTGATATGGATCTAGAAGCACAATTGCGCCTCCAGCTTTGATTATCGAGAGCATCACAACAGGAGTCAGCATGCACTTCTCGAAGCAGACCGGTACCAGCATGCCAGAGGATACACCAATCTCCCTTAATTGGAGAGCCAATCGAGTTGACAAAGACTCCAGCTCCTTATACGTCAGTTGTCCATCCCAAGCCGATATGGCTGGGGAGTCTGGTTTCTTTTCGGCCGTCTTAGCCACAAGATTGTGAACCAAAGCTTCCACCGGCTCGGGGACGACAGCATTCCAACGCCATATGTCTTGCAAGTCTTGCTCTGTAACAAGATTTTGAAGCTTGGATACTGCGACAGTCTGCTGATTCTCTGCGCAAACAAGGCGTAATAGTTGTTCGAACTGTTCCATAAGTCGCTGCAACGAAGCCTTGTCTATTACTGCCGAGTCGAAACTCAAATTCACATCCACACCATCTTGCTGAATTTCGCAGACAAGCATCAATCCGTAGGTCACAAAGTTATCCAACAATCCTCCTTTGCCTGTATCGTCAGTATTGATAGAAACGAGAATACTGTCGTCGTAGTCTTGTTTTTGGCCCGTCGAGGGGGGTTGCACCACCAATAATGTCTGAAAGTCACAGGCTCGGGCCGCCTCCCGGCTGACTTTTCGAATCTCTTGGAGGCCTATTTGTTCGTAAGGTATCATCTCTACAGCTTCCAACTGCAGCTGACGTTGAAAATCTAACAGTTTGGCGTGGGGGTCCAAAGCCACTCGAACAGGGACTGTCGCGATTGTTGGACCAGCTATTCTCTCGATGCCTGGTACTGTAGCTTGCCGCCCGGTTACCGTCACACCAAATGAGACTTCATTTGACCCTGCGTAGGAAGATAGCCCTAAGCCTAAGGCGGCCCGAATCGCTGTAGACGCGGTGATATCGGTTCGTGGCCACTCCAGATCCGTAATTTGATACTGAAGCTCCTGGTTTGCCTGTGGCATGTATGTTGGAGAAGGACGGACAGGGAATTGAGCGGCTTCTGGGCCGGCAAAGTAGCTACGCCAGAAAGCAGTGGCTGCATCATTATCAATCGACTGGAGATGACGAATGAAATTCTGGAAGGGGATAGATTCGGGATTCTGCTCGCCTTTGTAGGCTCGTTCGATCTCGTTGAACAACATTGGTAGAGACTGTCCATCGTAGAGAGCATGGTGTATCTCCCAGCGGAAAAGCATATAGTCTTGATCTTGAACAAGACCAAACCGGCTCAAATCTGTGCCGAGTCCCATGATGGTATTCACTTGCTGAGGATGATCCCATGCTAAGGCTGCACGCACGACAACTTGTACAAGCCCTTGGCCGGGTAGGTCGACGATACGGGTCCGCAAGATGGAATGAGACGTGGTGACTTCGTGGCAAGCTCTCTTAAACCTCTCGATGTCTACCCCTTGCTGTAGCATAAAGCTGTTCCGAAGGATATAATCGCCCGGACGCTTCTCCGTCATAGCTAATAACCCCTGCTGCAGCGGTGTGCAGGGGAATACATCCTCTATTTGCTCAGGGCGCAAACCACAAAGAAGGGCTGCCTGCTTCTGGACTTGGTCGATGCTGGCGTTCATGTCGTGGTTCTGTAAGAGAGAAAATGGGGCCACCACGTTTGATACAGCGGCTTCATCTTGGGCCTTCAAAAGCTTCGCCAACTCCCATAGGCAAGGCTGCTTGAAGATATCGGCTACCGAAAGCGACTGACCTTGTTCCCGCGCTGCCGCGACCAAGCGCATAGCTTGAATGGAATCACCACCGATACGTAGAAAACTATCGCCAGCCCTGATGCTATTTGCGTCCACACCGAGAACTGACGACCAAAGTTGCTGCAATCGCTTCTCGTTTCTAGTCGAAGGCTGTCTCCTAGCATTCTCATCCTCGTAGTGCGCAGAGAGGGCTGAAAGTTCCATCATCGTCAGTGAGCTACCCATCTCCCGTAACCGTTTCCGATCGGTTTTACCTGTGACAGATATGGGCAGCTCGACAAGGGCAATAAAGGCTGACGGAATCATATACGAGGGGATCACTTTCGCAAGCTCGCCATCCAGCCCTGCAGACATCTTCTTGACCGCCGCTTCCAAGTGCTCTGGCTCTTTGCTCATGCTGGCGATGCTTACAAATGCAATGAGAGTGTGAGTCTCGCTATCGCATGGTGTCGACACTTCGCAAACGACGGTGAATTGGTCGCTTTCGAAACTACTTGTCCGAGAGAGAACTCGTTTGACGTGATATTCGACTTCGCTAAGCTCGACTCGCTGTCCACGTATCTTTACTTGGGCGTCCTTGCGACCGACGTAAATGAGCGATCCATCTGGATCGTATCGTACTAAATCCCCGGTCTTATAAAGGCGGCCCGATCGACCTCCCTTTAGGAGCCATGGAGGATTGGTGATAAAGGCGCCTTTTGTTTTTGCAGCATCGCTGAGATATCCCTGGCCAACAAGGGGACCTTCGAGCCAAAGCTCTCCCTCAACCCCGACAGGTGCCAAGCGGTTGTTGTTTTCTGCATCCACTACCCACGTACAGTGACCCAATCCCCTGCCAATGGAGATGGGCGAGTTTGGCGAGAGGATTGTTGCAGTACTGGACGGCGTGCACTCCGCCGGACCATAGGCGTTGATCACGGTCTCGATATCAGCAAGAAGCTGTGCGTCTGAAACCGTCGGGGCTTCTCCAATCAGCATTACTGTATCCAGAGTCCGCAGAGCCTTGGGCCCAAGTCCGCGAACGAGCGAAGGCGTAAGTTGAGCGTAGGATACGTTGTTTCTTTGTATGAAACCTTCAAGGTTGTCTCGCCTCTCGCTTTGCGAAGGAATACAAAGGCAGCCTCCAACCTGAAGCGTGAATAGATAATTGAACCAGGTCATATCGAAGGAATAGGAGGTAAAGTCAAGAACTCTGCTGTTTTTGTCCAGCTGAAGAAACCTGCTCTGATGTGCAGTGGCTGAGGCGAAGTTTTGGTGAGATATCATGACTCCTTTGGGCGTTCCCGTGCTACCTGAAGTAAAAACAACGTAAAGGAGATCAGTAGGTTGCGCATTTACCCCAATTGATATTTCTTGATTGGGGTTGTGGGTGTTCTTGACGCAGAAGCCATTGGTGCTGATAAGACCAATAGGGAAATCATCCCCTTCAGCAAGTCGGCATGCAAGTTCTTCATTCGAAGCAGAGGCGAGGATAATCTTAGGTCGCACTTGTTGCAAAATCGCTCGTAGTCGTTCCTCCGGTAAGTCTGAGCTGGCATCCAGCAAAACAGATGCACCCCCTGCCTTCATCACACTTAAAATGGCCACAACTGTCCATACGGATTTCTCGAAGCATAGCGGCACAACCACATTCGGCCCAACACCCATTTGTGTTAAACGAGGTGCCAATGCCGTGGACAAATCCTCGAGTTCTGAGTATGTTAGGTTGCCATCCCACGCAGATACTGCGAGTTGTTCCGGCAATCTTTTCGCAGTTTCAGATATCCGCTGATGGACGCACATGCCTATCGCCTCAGGCAGTGTCGAGTTCCACGTCCAGATATCTTGAATGTCTCGTGGGCTAGTGAATTCGATCTGGCGTACGGGTTTGGTTTGGTCACAACCGGTAAGTATAGTCCGTATGAGGTGCTCGAACTGCCCGACGATTCTTTCGGCTTGTGTGCTGTCCACAACCGCTGAATCAAAGCTGAGATTGACGGACAGCCCGCTGGATTGAACTTCGCAAATTAGCATTATTCCGTACGTGGCAAAGCCGTCTAGCCAGCCTGTTCCCTTGGCTTCGTCAATAGCGGCGAAGACGGCACTTGGATTTTCAGATTCATTCCCAGTTGCCGGTTGCACTATCAAAAGAGTCTGGAATGAGCAGCTTTGCGCGGCTTCTGGGCTAATCTTGCGGATCTCCTGGAGACCCAGTTGTTCGTACGGAATGCTGGCAATCGATTGTTGCTGAATTTGACGTTGCAACTCACCAATCTCGAGTTCTTCGTCTATAGCTACCCGGACCGGAATTGTGGCTATTGTAGGCCCTGTCATTCGTTCTATACCTGGGACTGCCGCCTGCCTGCCTGTTACAGTCACCCCAAATACGACATCTCTCGATCTCGTGTAAGATGACTGCAAGAGAGCCCAAGCCGTTCTTATGACGGAAGCGGCCGTGATGTCGGATGGTTTTCCCCAGGAAAGATCTGAAATCGCACGCTTGACCGCACGATCGGCTCGGGGTGTATGAGCCGGAGGTGAAGGAGGGAAAGCAGTTGCTTGCGAGTTATGGAAGTAGTTCGCCCAGAACGTTTCTGCCGCTGCCTTGTCGCAGCGCTGAATGTGCTGAATAAATCCTTGGAATGGAGTTGGTTGAGATGTAAGCCCATTTTGATATGCCTCTTCGATGGCATCGATAAGCATTGAGAAAGACCATCCATCGTATAGAGCATGATGTATTTCCCACGAGAAGCGGACAGTAGAAATTTCGCCCATATCATCTCGCTCAGCGATGACTTTGAACCTGCTGAGTTCTGTGCCGAGTCCCATCACAGACTCTGGCGATTTCGAGAAGACCTGTCCCAACCCATGTTGCTGCCACTGAGCCGTTCTTCGGAGCACAACCTGTACAAAACCTTGGCTGTGTAGGTACACGATGCGAGTCCGTAGGATCGGGTTAGCTTCCACAACCGCCTCACAAGCCCTTTGGAACCTGGCTGTGTTAATCCCTGGCTGTAGCAAGAACTCATTCAGTGACACGTAGTCTCCTGGCCGTTTCTCCGTCATAGCTAGAAGTCCTTGTTGTAATGCAGAGCAAGGGAAAACATCCTCGATTTGGTCCGGATTGACCTCACATATTGAGGCAGCTTGTTCTCGGGCCGTATCGCCGGTGACGTTGCGCAGTAAGGAAAAGGATGGAATGATTTCGAGAATAGAAACCTCTTCCTCCATTTTGAGGAGCTTGGCTTGTTCATGCAGTCGGGGTTGATTGAATACATCTGCCACCGTGAGTGACAGACCTTCCTCTCGTGCCGCAGCAACAAGACGCATTGCTTGAATTGAATCGCCGCCGACTCGAAAGAAACTGTCGTCGGCACTAATTGCTGAAGGATCATCAACCCGAAGTATAGACATCCATAGCCGCTGAAGCTGCTTCTCCATCGCAGTCGTCGGTTCTCGGCGCTCTTGACCCTGAGACTGGAGCATTATTAGCTCTTCGAGTCTCATCACACTCCCCATCTCCCGGAGCCGTTTTCTGTTTGTCTTTCCTGTTCCTGTCATAGGCAAGGTCCGCAGAGGAATGAACGCTGCAGGAATCATGTAAGAAGGAACCATCTCTGCAAGCCGTGCATCCAGTCCTCGGGTTAAGCTTGCCACTTCTGCTTCAAACGCATCTTCCGTTGTGATGATGGCCTTGTCCCAATTGATGAACGCAACGAGAACCGGTACGTCGCTGTGATAAGGCTTCACCACTTCCGCCACAACTCGAATGCCTTCTTTGCTCGAAAGAAGACTCTCAACTTGGTATTCCACGTCTGCCAGTTCAACCCGCTGGCCGCGGATCTTTACCTGGGCATCCTTGCGGCCTGTGTAAACCAATGTTCCGTCCGGGTTGTATCGCACTAAATCTCCAGTCTTATACAAGCGCGCATGTCGACCGAGGGCGCTGCCTGGCCCACCTCTCAATAGCCACGGCGGGTTATTGATAAAGGCAGACGCTGTCTTTTCACGGTCATTCATATAACCTTTGCCAACAAGATGGCCTTCGAGATACAGCTCGCCTTCTGCTCCAATAGGCATTAATCGGCTTCCATCCTCTGGGTCAACAACCCATGTGCACTGCCCCATTCCTTTACCAATGGTTGGAGTGATCGCTTCGTTTGGAGATAGGGCTGCTGCTGTACTGCAAGGAGTGCATTCTGCAGGTCCGTACGCGTTAATGACATGGATGTCCGGGAAGCGACGAGCATCAGACGCCGTAGGGGCTTCTCCAATGAGAAGCAAAGTTTTGAGGCCTTGAAGCGACTCCGGGCTCATTGCTCGCACAAGAGAAGGTGTGAGTTGGGCGTATGAAACCTGATTGCGCTGTATGTAGTCTGATGATCCCATATTTTCTCTTATTTCTTCAGGCGATGGGATACATAGACATGCGCCCACGTATAGCGTAAAGAGATAATTAAACATAAACATATCAAATGCGTATGATGTGAAGTCGAGCACACGGTCACTAGAGTCAAGTCTAACAGCCTCTGTCTGATGTTTCAAGGCGGAGGCGAAATTCTGGTGTGATATCATCACTCCTTTGGGAGCCCCTGTACTCCCAGACGTGAAAACGATGTATAGTAGATCAGATGACCTTGCTGGTCTCTCGGGTTGACACGCAAGGCCGTTCAGGATTGGAGGTTCAATTTCCAGAGCTGATTTATTGACAACCTGTATAGTGATGTTGTCATCACTAAGTTTAGACGCTAATGCCTCTTGTGCAATTGACGAAAGAATGACTTTAGGACGGACTTGTTGGATCATAGTCCGTAAGCGCTCTTTTGGCAGACTCATATCAAGAGTAACAGACGCGCCGCCCGCCTTCATCACGCCAAGCAGAGCAACTGATGTGAGGATTCCTTTTTCAAAGCAGAGCGGAACAACTCGATTTGGTCCAACGCCTAATTTCCTCAGTTGGGTAGCCAGACCGCTCGATAGTTGATCAAGCTCCGCATAGCTCAGCTCGCCATCCCAGGCGCAGATTGCCGGTGCGCTTGGTTGTCGGCTTGCCGTCCGTACGAAGAGATCGTGGACGCAGATTTCCTCGGCCAAATCCGGTACAGCCGCGTTCCAGGTCCATATATCTTGCAGGTCAGATTCGCTTGCCAGCTCAAGTTCTCCGACTGTGGACGAGTGCTTATCCTCTCTACACAGAAGCCGGAGAAGATGTTCGAATTGCCCAGCGATCCTCTTGACCTGCAGACTGTCTATCATGGCTGAGTCAAAGTTGATAATGACGTTGATGGCGTTTCGTTGCAGTTCAACTACAATCATCATCCCATGATTGGCAAATCCATCAAGCCATCCTTGCGTCTTACTTTCCGTTGTGTCTGTTGTCGCTTGGAAGATGGCGCTGTCCTCTTTTTGATCCGATTGTTCGGGCTGAATGACAAGCAAAGTTTGAAACTCGCAAGCTTGTTCGGCCTCCGGACTTACTTTGCGAATTTCTTGAAGGCCGATTTGCTCGAACGGAATGACCATGATCGCTTGCTGTTGTACTTGATGCAGCAATCCTGCAACCTCTTGGGCTCTATCCAGGGTGACTCTAACCGGGATAGTAGCAATTGTCGGACCAACTATGCTCTCGACTCCGGGTACGGGTGCCTGACGCCCTGTGACTGTCATTCCAAATGATACATCTTCCGATCCCGTATATGCTGCCTGGAGTATAGCCCATGCTGTGCGTATCAAGCTGGCAGCGGTGCTTTCTGTCTGAGGCCAACTTAGATTCTCGATGAGATACTCGTGTGCGTGATCAGCCTGTGGTGTATGGGCGAGGGAAGAAGAAGGAGGGAATGTAGAGACCTGAGATTTCTCGAAGTAGGCCTTCCAGAACTCCCGTGATTCATCTTTATCAATTTGCTCCACGTGACGGATGAAAGATTGGAAGGCAACGGGCTGAGCCGTAATTTCTTCACCCTTATATGCCTTCTCAAGCTGCTGAAACATGAGAGGCAAGGACCATCCATCATAGAGAGCATGATGGATCTTCCAAGAGAGGCAGGTGTGGGATCCTTGAAGCAGGATGAGTTCAAACATATTCAGCTTCGTACCAAGCCCCATCGATTCATTTTGGTCTCGGCCCTGCCAGGGTAGCTTCTCGTCAATCACAACCTGCATTAGTCCCTGTTCCGGCAAATCCACAATGCGAGTCCGTAGGATTGGGTTTGCGTCCACAACATGCTGACACGCTCTCTTTAACTTCTCTAGATCAATACTGGGCTGTAGCATAAACTCATTCCGCGAGACGTAGAGATTGTCCCCCGGCTTGGCCACCGTCGTGGCTAGTAGACTTTCCTGGAGCGGTGTGCACGGAAAGACATCTTCTACTTGATCAGAAGAGATGCCACAGAGTACCGCGGCTTGCTGTTTGACCATGCTCTCGCTGACATATGCTCTCAGGAGGGAGAATGGAGGGATGACGTCGGCTGAAACATCTCCCGGATGGGCTGAAAGCAACTTGGCCATATCTTTCAGACGTGGACTTTTGAAGATATCGCCAACTGACAACAGAAACCCTTGTCCTCGTGCTTCTCCAACCAACCGCATAGCCTGAATTGAGTCCCCGCCGATTCGGAAAAAACTGCTGTTGACACCGATGCTGGCGAGGGGCCTAATACCCAGGACCGATGCCCAGAGCTCTTGCATGCGCCTTTCAGTCACGGTTGAAGGCTGCTCGGTTCCTTGATCTGGCTGAGAGAGAGCTGCAATCTCGTCCCGCGTCAAGGAACTTCCGATTGCTTGTAACTTTCTTCTGTCAAGCTTCCCTGTTGCCGTCATCGGGAGTGTATCAGTGGGAACATACGCCGTTGGAACCATATACGAGGGTACTTCTTTCGACAGCTTCTCTTCTAGCGTGGTTGTCTCAAAGGGATGTCGGATTTTGATAAATGCCAGAAGTGTCGGAGTGCTAGCATCACGAGGAATGATCACCTCTGCAGCGACTTGGGCATCATGAGGAAGAAATCTCCGAACATGATGTTCCACTTCCGCTAATTCTACCCGTTGGCCTCGAATCTTGACTTGAGCATCTTTGCGCCCTACGTAAACGAGCGACCCGTCCTCGGCGTATCGTACTAAATCTCCCGTCTTGTATAGGCGGCTGGATCGTCCAGGTATTCCCGGGCCACCCTTGAGCAGCCATGTCGGATCTTTCAGGTATGCTAGAGAAGTTCGCTCAGGGTCGTCAAGGTAGCCTTCGCCAACCATTGGTCCTTCCAAGATGAGCTCGCCTTCCACACCAACAGGTACCAATTGGTCGTCGTTTTCGGGATGAACTATCCACGTGCACTGGCCAATTCCCCTGCCTATTGTCAGAGGCTTGGCATCATCAGCAGTTAAAACAGACGCAGTGCTGCATGGGGTGCATTCGGATGGACCATAGCCGTTATAGACCTTTGAAGCATTCGCAAAATGGGCTCTATCCCCCACTCTCACAGCTTCACCTCCAAGCATTAAGACCTCCAGTTGAGACAAGGCTGATGGACTAATTACCCTCGCAACAGAAGGTGTAAATTGCGAATGCGTTACTCCGTAGCGCTTTATGCACCCGTCCAGATCATCTCGCATCTCGGCCCAAGATCCGACACAGAGACATGCCCCTGAAATGAACGTGTAGACAAGAGCTATCCAAGGCATGTCGAAAGCATATGATGCGAAATCAAGGACCCTGCTCGTAGGCTTGAAATTGAAGAACTCTCTCTGATGCAGGGCTGCGCTGGCAAAGCTCTCGTGTGAGATGACTGACGCCTTCGGCGTACCTGTACTGCCAGATGTAAATATGAGGTATAGAGGATCAGAAGGTTTCGCTTTCGTGTTGACCAATCCGGCGCAGCTTTTATCGTGCTCCTTGGACTCGAAACTCGCCCCGTTTGTAACGAACACAGGAACTTCAGAGCCGCTGAGTCGAGATGCTAGTTCTTCATTGGCGGCGGATGAGATGATGACCTTTGTTCTTGACATGACTTGTTGCAAAATTTTCTTTAGTCGTTCTTCTGGCATCTTCGAATCCAAAGCTACAGATGCGCCGCCAGCTTTCATCACAGAAAGCATGACCACAGGCATCCACATGCTTTTCTCAAAGCACAGAGGCACAAACACTTGAGGCCCAACACCCTGCTGTTGGAGACTAATAGCTAATCTCGTCGACAGCTCATCGAGTTGCCCGTAAGTAAGTTCGCCGTCCCAGGCACAAACCGCTGGCGTATCTAGCCGCTGCTTTTGAATACTGTCAGCGACAATATCGTGGACGCAGGCGTGTGATGCTTGTGGTAGAACTGCGTTCCAGCTCCAAATTTCGCGGAGATCCCTTTCAGTAACCAACTGGATATTATCTGTACCCAAAGATCGATGCTCTTGGGCGTATAGTAATTTAAGATAGTGCTCGAACTGCCAAAGCATCCGTCGTGCCTGGTTGTCATCTGTGATCGCTGGGTCGAAATTGAGCGTGGCTGATAATGATTTATCTGTGAGCTCACAAGACAGAACCAAAGCATAGGAATGGCCAGCAGAAACGTCAGCCGTAGTGGCATCGTCTTTGGATTCTCGTGCTTTGACAAGCGATTGAAATTCGCATGCCTGGTTAGCTTCTTCACTGACTCGACGTATCGAATGTAATGCCGTATGCCGAAAGGGCTCTGTTCTCGACAGACTTTCATCAACGGCACAGAGTAGCTGATTCAGAGCAGTGTTCTTTGTCGTTTTGACACGTATCGGTATCGGCGCCTTGTTTCTCTTACCACACGCTCGCTCGGGGTTTGGAATTGATGGGCTCTCGATATCCGCCAACACCCCAAAGACGACATCTCCTGAGCCAGTATAGCATTGAAGGACCATTGCCCAAGCAGTATAAAACACTGAATTCAGAGAATATTTCGGCTCCGACCCGATTTTGTCGATCTTCAGGACAATCTCGCCACTAGGTGTTGGTTTATAAGTACTTGACGGCAGCGTTGGGAATGGGCTTGATTCCAGTCCAGAAAACTGGCTTCTCCAGAACTCGTCTGCAGAACTTTTGTCCACCCCTGTCTTGTAACGGAAAAATTCCGTATATAGAGGTTCCGTCGATTGAGGATGCCTGCCGTACGTGGTCAAGTAGTCGACCGCCATGCTGAATGTTTCTGCGATATCACGAGCAAACTCTTGACTCACACAGTCACGGCGATATTGTAAGACAACCTCTGTCTCATGCTTATTGACTGCCGCATGAACCGTCATGGAGAACTTCGAACGAGAAATTAGCCACGTGGACTTCTCGCACCTGGGATAAATTCCAAACTTACCTCATGTGGATCATGGCTCTCTTTCACAACAAGCCTGATACCCTGACTCACGTCGTCCTCATACTGATGAGCTTCACGAAGGCTTATTGCGGTATTAAAAAGCCTCCGTCCCCTCAGTCCTAGGTCTTCTTGGATCTTGGCCAGCGAAACTTGCTCGTTTGCGAATTGGTTGACGGAGTTTTGGCTAGTGGCTGACAACACGTTTCCGACCGCAGCATTGAGGTCGACTCGCTGAATGAGCATGTTGATCAGCGGACCTACTATTCTCTCCGCGCGATCAACAGGAATGTCCCGTCCCGAAGATGCGTAGCCAAAGCAGATGTTGGAGCCTTCCTGGCTTAAATGTTGAGATAGAGCCAGCGCCCAAGCAATTTGTATAAATACCGAACGACTTATACTTGCTTCTCTGCAGAAGGAGCTGATCTTTGAAGTCCTGCTTGTAGGTATCTCCAACGTTTCATGATATGGCTCGCTTTGAGTTCGGCTTTCAGTACCAATAGTGTCTGGGACGTTACAAGGCTCAGAACCAGAAAGAAAGGACTTCCAGTACGTGATTTTCTCTTCCTGGGGCGTGCGAAGCATGTGTTTGATCACTTCACGGAACTCCGGAGGGGGTTGGGAATCCGCCGTAGGGCTATCATAGGCCTTGGATACATCATGTATCAATGGAGGCAAGGATGCGGCGTCAATAAGAGCATGGTGAATATCAAGTCGGCAAGCTACCTCTCCACTAGCCGACTGGCAGATGTTGACGGCGTAGGGAGGCTCGGAAGAGGAGAACGGCACTGGTTCCATGTCGCGGAGAGCTTCGCCCGGTGAAGAAACCTCGGGTTTGCATGCCGTCCGATAAACTCTGGGCTTGGTCTGTTGTAGCTGTACCGATATCATGTTCCCGGTTTCCGGGTGCTCAAGAAATATGACGAAGAAGATGGAATGTTGTTCAATTGCCCGGATCCATGCAACCTCCAACTGGTCAGCAGAAATCTGGGTGGTGGAGGTTGAGACACATTCCCATATCCATGAAGTGCGATAAGATGCTGTTCCCTTGCTTGTGCTGATGAGAATACCTTCCTGCGATGGGGTGCAAGGATAGATATCCACCACATCCGCAAGATGAATGCGGTTATGTTTGAGTTGTTTGTGAATCAGGTTTAGGCCCCGATAGGATATAGCGAGCAAGGGAAAGTCGCTCAGAGAGGCTACTGGCTCAGTACCGGCTAAAGAAACTGCTGCTGCTTTGAATGCTTGGCCGAAGCAACTTATCCAATCCCTAATCTTGGATTGATGATTCATTCTCCTGTGACTCGAGACAAACATACGCAATTGGCCTTGCTCGACAGAGCAATTGATTTCGATGAGTGCCATTCGGCGTGCATCTGGTGATACCTGATCCAGCTCGGTATTGATCGGCTCGAACAGAGAATCCCGGCTCTCGAGTTGCTGATAAATGCCGGCGTAATTGAACAGTATCAGAGCATCGGCGTGGCCCCTAAATTGCTCATTACTGCCGAGGCAACGAGACGCAAAGTAGGAGATGCCCTTGTTTGGAACACTCCTCCTAGCGTCCTTGACAAGCCGAACGGCGTCGATAATAGTGCTGTTTTTGGTAAGTGAAACCTGCAGCGGCAATAGTGTTGTAAACCAGCCGATCGTCTCGGACAGGTCAATGGGAGACTCCAAGTCCTCGGGAGGCTCACGGCCATGACCTTCTAAGACGACCGCCGGAGGTGGCTGGTTTGGAAAAGCTTGATGGAATGAATGCATCAAAATGGCCATCATAATCTCCAACGGCTCAGTCCGGAAGGTGTCGTTACTACTTCCCAGCAGGAGTGAAGTTGTGACTTGATCTATAGTCTGAGACCAAGTATCGCACGCGCCGTAGACATTCTCTCGAGGTAGAACTCCCCAATCCTCAAAACGCACATTGATAACAAACGGCATTACTTGCTTTGAAAGGGCCCGCTGGGCGATTTGGGCCTGGATATCGCACCACTCTCGGAATATATGAGCAGCGGGAGTAGTCAGTCGCCTTCCAGTGAGATGTTGCTCCAAGTCATGCCAGATAATTCGCCACGATACCAGGTCGACAACCAGGTGATGCCCTGATAGCAGAAGGACGAAGCCCTCATCTTCGATCTCGAACAAGTCAACTGCAAATACAGGTCCATTCGTAATACTGAGTCGCCGTTGCCGGTTCTGGGCTATCTGATGAGCGCTCTGCAGATCGGAGACGCCATGCTGCGCGAAGTGGAAGGGATTTTCCTGGGCCAGATACTGCTCCCAAGAGCCATTGGCAGTGTGACGAAATCTAGCTCGAAGCATGGGGTGGCGTGCCACGAGGGCCTCTGAGGCTTCGCGAATCTGGCCACAAGAAGCCGTCATCCGTAGACGGAATAGAAAGCTTTGGTTATAGTGATCCATGCCATCCGGGTGGTTGCTGAAAAAGGCGTGTTGAATTGGTGATAAACACCAAGGCTTATCGTCCATCATCTCTAAATTTCTTGTTAAAGCATTGGTTTGCTTGGTGTATCGACATTTTGACCCCAGTTTCCGAATCGTCTGAAGCTTGAGGATATCACCCACAGTGACAGACACCCCCTCTGCGCGGCATCGTGAAACTACTTGCATGGCGGTAATCGAATCGCCGCCAAGGCGAGCAAAGGGCACGTCCGTAGATATTTCCTCCGGGGCAAGATTGAGAGCTTTGCTCCATATTTGTACAAGCAATACTTCTTCTTTCGTTGATGGGGCTCTACGTGTCGGCCTGTCTGCAACCACAATATCAACAAGCTTAGTGGCCGCGCCAATATCTCGAAGCCGCTTTCGATCTGTCTTCCCTGTCGCGGTAGCGGTGATTTTGGTTGGTATGAAGGCGCTGGGAAGCATGTATGACGGGACAACCTGTGCCAGTCGCTCATCTAGTCCTGCGGTAATCGTTGCAACGGTTGCCCTGCGGTCTTCGTCTGACGTGCAGTTGGGAACATCGATGAAGGCTATGAGAATGGGATTGCCGCCGTTCTTCGGAGTCACAACCTCGCACACCACTTGAAATGCTTGCTCGGTGGGAAGCAGCCGGCAGATATGATGCTCAACCTCGGCGAGTTCGACTCGCTGACCACGAACCTTGACCTGTGCATCTTTCCGGCCGATGTATGTCAGAGTCCCATCTGTATCATACCGCACAATGTCTCCTGTTCTATACAAACGAGCTTGGCGGCCCTGGTGACATGGTACACCAGCAAGTAGCCAAGGTGGATTTTGCACGAACACTCCAGCTGTCTTGGCATCAACTTCCAAATATCCGTTGCCTACCAGAGGACCTTCCAGATACAGTTCTCCCTCAACACCGATAGGTAAAATTTGGGTACCATCCTCGGAAACAATCCAAGTGCACAGTCCGAAGCCGTTTCCAATAGTTGGAATATTCGCATTGCCCAATGCCAGAGGTGCCAACGTACTAATCGGAGTGCATTCCGAAGGCCCATAAGCGTTGAAAACCTGCTTGTCCATGGCGGAAAACCAATGGAAATCCGTCTCAGTCAGAGCTTCGCCACCGAGAATAACCACTTTCAAAGTTTGCAACGCTCCAAAATCAACCGCCCGCATGAGGGCTGGAGGAAGGTATGCATGCGAGACTTGGTATTGTTCGATGACAGCGGCCGCGTCGTTGCGAAGGTCCTCCTCTAGTCCAATGCATATACACCCACCTCTTTGCAGAGTTGCCAAGGAGCAGAACCACGAAATGTCAAAGCCATAGGAGGCAAAGTCGAGGACTCGACTTGTGGCGTCAAATCCAAACACCGCTCCCTGGTACCGAAGTGCACTCGAGAAGTTCTGATGCGAGATCTTGACGCCTTTCGGAGTTCCAGTGCTACCTGAAGTAAAAACGACGTAAAGCAGGTCCGATGGCTTTGCTGTAATAGCTGACAACGGCTTGATGTCAAAGGCTGGCCAATTCTTGCACGATATCGAGTCCACAACCTCCACGAGAGCGTTGTTGCCAAGTCTAAGTGCTACCGCCTTGTTTCTAGCTGAAGCAAGAATCACAGTGGATCGGGTTTGTTGCGCAATGGCTCGCATCCGCTCATCTGGCTGGCTTGCAGGGTCCAAAGCTACAGATGCAGCACCAGCTTTCATCACTGCCATGAAAGCCACAGATAACCACATCGACTTCTCGAAGCAAAGCAGTACCAAATCGCCGGGCCCTATGCCCAGGTCATGAGTAAGACGAACGGCCAACCGTGTCGAGATTTTTTCTAGCTGTAAATAGGTCAGATCGCCATCCCAGGCACATACTGCCGCCGCATCGGGCTGCTTCTTTGTTGTCTGCGCGATCAAATCATGTACACACGCCTCTATCGTTGGAGGTACGGTAGCGTTCCAGGACCAGATATCGTAGAGGTCTTGTGTGCTAGCACCATTCAAGGTGGCTACCTTATGAGCAGAGGGCTTTGAGCACAGCTGCCGCACAATATGATCGAGTTGTCCTGCTAGCCTGCAAACCCAGTTGGCTTGGATGAAAGCTGCGTCGTAGTTGAAAGTGACATCCAGGCCGTCTTTCTGGAGCTTGTAGGTTAGCATCATGGCGAAATCCTTTCCTTGATGAACATCGTGTTCCGCCTTGGCCAGCAGTAACTGAAACCTGCAAGCCTGACTCGCCTCCTCACTGGACCGGGAGATCCAGTTCAGCCCTGTCCGCCGAAATGGAGCCAGCTCAGTTTCTTCTTTGCTCACCGTTGCCAGTAATTCTCCAATCGTAAGATCTCCTTCAAGGGTGATTCGGATTGGGATCTTATCCCCATCTCCTTCGAAGCTCCCAAAGACGATATCGTCACAGTTTGTGTAAAGCTTAGCAAGTACAGCACAGGCAGTCCATAAAAGCGTCGTGGGCGTAAACGCCTCGGACTTTGCTTTCCCAATCCGTAGGGAGAAGACGCTGTTCACCCTTGGCTCGTGTCTAGGCGATGGCAAAGCTGGAAATGGCCTCGCATGCAGCCCTGCAAATCGATCCCTCCAGAACGCCCGAACGATGTCTTGGTCGAACCCAACGCGGTATTTGAAGAACGCATCAAAAATTGACGCCTTGGGCTGAACTTCGATATCTGACACTAGAAATTCGATGGCATTACTGAACATGCTCGCGATGCTGTGCGCAAACGCTTCGCTGATATGACCTTGACGATATTGCAGTTCGACCGTGATGTCGTCTTCTCGGACTTCAGAGGCTACAATCAAGGCATACTAGGTATGGGATTAGGTACAGGATTAGGTACAGGATCAAGTACAGGAGTAGGTGTAGGATTAGGTGTGGCATTGGGTATAGATGTACTTACCTCATGGTCATCCTCCCCGCCAACTACTTCAAATCGAATATCGCTCCCGTTGTTCTTGTCGCCCTGATGTCCAATCCCTTCACGGAGCGTCATCAACGTGTCGAACAACTGTTGCCCTTTCAAGCCAATCTCCCTCTGAATATGAGCCAGGGAAACATGCTGGTGCTCGAAGTTGTCGATCGAGCGCTGCGAGGTGGCTGTCAACACGTCTTTAACAGAGGCGCTCAGGTCAATCCGCCCAACTAACATATTGATCAAAGGTCCAACCAGGTCTTCAATCCCGTTTATAGGAAGATCTCGACCAGAAGACATGTATCCAAAGCAAACATCTTTCTTGTTCAAAACCTGAGACAATGCCGCAGCCCAGGCCACCTGGAGCAGTGTCGAGCGAGTGATACCCCGATCCTTGCAAAAAGGGCTGATACCCTCTGTCACGCTTTGGGGTATGGAAACGGTGCTGTGTGTCTCATCATACCGGTGCCTATCTCTAGGAGAGACTGACACGGGAAGCTCGCAAGGCTCGGCCCCTTCCAGGTATGTTTTCCAATACTCCATCTTGATATTCAAGGGCGTTCGCAGCGTGTGGCTGATTACATCGTGGAATCTTGGTGCTGGCTCGAGTGTGGCACCACTGTAGGCTCTTCTTACGTCCTTCATCAACGATGCGAAAGACGCCGCATCAATGAGGGCATGGTGAACATCTATTCGGCAAGCCACAGCGCCGCTTGAGGACGCGCATAGTGTGACTGCATAAGCTGGTACATTTACAGGGAACAAAAGTCCTTGCATGTCTTGAAGAACTTGGGTTGGCAGACGCGATCCAGCACTCTTCCGGTATATACGTACAGGCGTCTCTTCTAACTGCACCTGGAGCATGCTGCCGGTCTCGCTGCCGACCTCGGGGTGCTCCGTAAAGATCACGGCGAAGATGGAGTGTCGAGCAATTGTCTGTCTCCATGCGGACTCGAGCTTTTCGATGGAGACTCTTCCATCAACCTCGGTAGAGATACAGTCCCATACAGAGGCGACGTGATATGATGCCGATCCTTTACTTGTGCTTAGAAGAATGCCTTCTTGCAATGGAGTGCACGGGTATACATCGGCGACATTGGTGGCTTCAACGCCGATGTTGGCGAGTTGCCTATAGAGCAGCTCATCGAGGCCCTCATATGAAATGGACAGCGAAGGGAAGTCGCACAGCGTTGCGGCGTTCGGACAGCCTGCCAAACTCTCTACGGCGGCCTTAAAGGTCCCATCCAGGGAACGGATCCAACTTTGGAGTCTGTCTGCGTGTTTGATGTTTTCATGAACCGAGATCGCCATTTGTAGGCGCCCATCTTCGACATGAGCGTTTACTTCGATAAGCCCTAGCCGACGTATGCGAGGCGAAACCTCTGTCACATGCAGATCCAGGGGCTCAAATAGCGAGTTTTCGTCTTCCAGCTGCTGGAATTTGCCAGAGTAGTTGAGGAGCAACAGCGGGCTCGCATGATCCTTATACTCGTTGCCAGAGTCTTCACTCAAAAAACGGTGGGCAAGATAGGGCATTCCTTTCCCTGGGACCTTGCGACGCACATCTTTGACCTGTCTAACAGCATCCAAAAGCGTGGTCTGCTGTCCAAGACTGACTTGAAGGGGCAGAAGAGTCGTGAACCAACCAACGACTTCGGAAAGATCAATAGTCTCATCGTCTGCGGACTCACGGCCATGCCCCTCAAGGAAGGCGGCTGGAGCGGGTCGTTCAGGGAATGTCTGGTGTAGTGAGTGAATCAAGACAGCCAGCATCACCTCCACCGGCTCCGTTCGGTAAGCTTGGTTAGCTCCATCGAGTAACAGAGACGTCGTGAGCTGGTCAAGAGTTTGACGCAAGACGTGAGACGCGCCATGAGTGTTTTCTTCCTGCGGTATCCCCCAGTAGCCAAAATCAGTATCCACCTTGAACGGGAGGGCTTGTATCGAAGTTATGCCCTTGGCGGTTTCGCTTTGAAGGCGGCACCAGGCTCGGAATGTGTTTGTGTTTGCCACAGCAAATTGGGTCTGTTGGCCGGTAAGATACTGCTCCAAATCATACCAGATAATGCGCCACGACATCAAGTCAACCACAAGGTGGTGCGCGGTAAACAAGACTACTCCCCCATCCTGCAAATTGAAGAAATCAACTGCAAATACTGGTCCATCCGTGATGCTCAGCCTCTTCTGGCAATCCTGTGCTATTTCAGCAATATCGCTCGTCTTCAAAGCATCGTGTTCAGAGAAGCGGAAGGCATCGATATCGGAATCGACGACATATTGTTTCCAAACTCCTTTTTCGCCGACATGAAAGCGTGCACGAAGCATAGGGTGTCGAGCTACAACAGCCGACGCTGCGGCTCGAATGTTGGCCGCTGAAACTGGTGACCCTCGTGGTCGAAGACGAAAAGAGAAAGTCTGGTTGAAATGGTCCCGGCAGTGCGGTGGGTTGTTATCCAAGAACATCTTCTGGATCGGCCCCAAACACCACGTCACGTCATGAACGTCCTCAACGAGCTCGACTTCAGGTTTGGTGATATGATCTCGGCATTTTTGACCCACTCGTTGAACAGTCTGGAGTTTAAGAATGTCAGCCACTGTGACAATGAGCCCCTTATTCCGACAGCGCGAGACAACCTGCATAGCAGTGATTGAGTCGCCTCCGAGTCGTGAAAATGGCACATCGACCGAGATGCTTGATTCGGGTAACTTGAGGACTTCACTCCACACCTGCATAAGTATGGTCTCTGCTCCAGTAGATGGTGCTATGCGTTTTTTAGAAGGCTGGCTGCCCGTTACATCGGCCAAGTCAACCTTTGCGCTCAATTCCCTGAGCCTCTTTCGGTCGGTTTTCATTGTCGAAGTCATTGGAATGCTCTGAAGAGGAATAAAAACGGTTGGGACCATATATGCCGGGAGTTGTTGACTGAGCCTTTGATCTAGGCCGTTTGTAAGAGTGGCAACGGCTTCTTTCAAGCCATCAATAGGCTGGCCGTTGAGCTCTCGGACGCTTATGAATGCAAGTAGGCTAGGGTTACCGGTAGCAGACAGTGTCGCAACTTCTGCTACGACTTGGATATCTTGATCCATCGGAAGGAGATTCCGAACGTGATATTCGACTTCTGCAAGCTCCACCCGCTGACCTCGAATCTTTACTTGGGCATCTTTTCTACCCACGTAGACCAGCGACCCGTCTTCGTTGTATCGGACTAGGTCTCCCGTCTTATAGACTCGACCGTATCGTTCTGTGATCTTAGCAAGCCAGGCCGGCTGTTCGATGAAAGCCGTAGCAGTTCTCTCGGGGTCTTCAAAATATCCGTTCCCTACAAGAGGGCCCTCTAACCAAAGCTCGCCTTCCACACCGACGGGTGATAGGCTGCTATTGTCGTTTGGATCAACCACCCATGTAACGAGGCCAAGCCCTTTTCCGATAGGGGGAGTGGTCTCAAGCCCTGGAGTTAAGATCTCTGCAGTAGCACAAGGTGTGCACTCGGAAGGCCCATAGGCGTTAAGGACTCTACTAAGATTGCCTAGTTGGGCGATATCGGATTCATGGAGAGCCTCGCCCGCGAGAAGAACGACGTCCAGGGTGGAAACTCGGGCAAGATCCAGCGTGCGAGCCAACGAAGGGGTCATCTGAACGAAAGATACCCCAAACCGTTCCATAGAAGCTACTGTATCGTTCTTCATTTCGTTCTCCGAAGGGATGCACAAACATCCACCTGATGCGAGGGTAAGACATATGTTTGACCATGACATGTCAAACGCGTACGACCCAAAGTCGAACACCCTGCTCGTTGAACTGAAGCCAAGCGTCTCAGATGTGTTCTTAATCGCGCTGGCAAAGTTGGCGTGTGAAATCATGGCTCCCTTGGGGGTACCAGTACTTCCCGAAGTAAAGATAAGATAGAGCAGGTCAGAAGTCTGTGATCTGGCTTTGGAAGCCGTCTTCAGTCGCTGATTGGCACCTCCCCGTTGTGTGACTTTACAGCCATCTTTGCTCAAAACTCCAATGGGGACATCAGCCTCCACGAGACGAGAAGCCAGGGCTTCGCCGCTAGCGGAGGACAGAATGAACTTGGCTTTGACCTGCCTCACAATTGCTTTCAAGCGCTCCTCGGGCTGGTTCATACATAGTGCAACAGATGCGCCCCCAGCTTTCATTACAGAAAGCAGCGCCACGGGCATCCAAAGTGACTTCTCGAAGCAAAGCGGCACTATCACGTTGGGACCTACACCCATCTCAACAAGGGAGCTTGCGAGCCCTGTGGTGAGCTCCTCGAGTTCCGCATAGGTAAGCTCTCCATTCCAAGCGCAAATAGCTGGAGCCTGTAATTGTGTCTGCGCTCGTTCGGCGATAAGTTCGTGCACGTAAGCGTCGACCGCGTCAGGCATTTCTGAGTTCCAGGTTTGGATGTCTTTACGGTCCTGTTTACTCAAGACTTCGACGTCGCCCACTACTGTGTCCGAAGGTCGCTGCAATTCCACACATAGGGCTTGTAGAATTTGCTCAAGTTGCCCTGTTATTCTCTGGACCTGCGTTCTGTCTATCATCGTCGAGTCGAAGCTGATACTAATATGTGCTCCATCCAGACGAAGCTCGCAGACCAACATCATGCCGTATGTCGCAAAGCTATCCAGCCATTGCTGGCCATCGCCCTGAGCGGCCAAGTCAAAGACTTCATTTGAGTATGGATAATCCCCATCTCTCGGCGGTTGGATGACAAGCAATGTTTGGAAATCACATCCTTTTGTCACATCCGGGCTGAGCTTGCGGATGGCCTGGAGACCCAATTGCTCATATGTCGTAGATTCGACGGCTTGCTGTTGTACTCGGTTATGTAACTCGGTCAAAGTGGTGGTGTTTGGGTCAAAGCAGACGCGAACAGGAACTGTGGCAATTGTCGGGCCTGATACCAGCTCGATGCCCGGCATAGCGGCCTGACGGCCAGTAGAAATAGCTCCAAAAGAAACGTCGCTCGACCTGGTGTATTTCGCTTGTAGAATTGCCCATGCCGATCTGATTATCGTAGAGACAGTGATGTTGCTGTTTGGCCATTCCAAATTGGATATCGTCTGCTCGAGGAATCCGTCCGTTCTCGGAACATACGAATTCGAGGGCAGGGTAGGGAATGTCGAGCCCTGGAAATTATCAAGGCAAGTCATCCAGAATTCAGAAGCTGTCTTCTGATCAATGGCGTTGATGTGGCGGATGAAACTCTGGAAGGGAATCAATCGAGGCCCTCTCTGCTGTTGGTAGCTGTAGACTTTGTGAATAGCCTCAAGAAGGACTGGTAATGACCAGCCATCATAGAGCGCATGATGGACCTCCCATGAGAATCGAGTTCGCGATCCAGAGTCGAGAATCAATTGAAAGCGGCTCAGTTCCGTGCCAAGTCCCATCGTTCCTAGCTTTCGTGATTCCCATTCAACCTGTTGCCCAATGACAACCTGTACGAGCCCTTGGCCAGGGAGATCCACTATCCTAGTTCGCAGGATAGGGTTCTCAACGACCACCTTCTCACAAGCGGCCTGGAATCTGTTAGTATCTAATCCCGGCTTAAGCACGAGCTCGTTTCGTGCTACATAGTCTCCTGGGCGCTTCTCCGTCAAGGCCAACAGACCCTCCTGCAGTGGCGTGCATGGAAACACGTCTTCCACCTGCTCAGGTAGGACATTGCATAGCAATGCTGCTTGGTGCCTAACGATGCTGCTCTCCATCCCCGCTTGCAAGAGGGAAAACGGAGGGACTATGTCGATGGTAGGGGTACTCGTCTGCATCCTCAGCACCTTAGCTAGCTCGCATAGTCGAGGTTGCTTGAAGACATCAGCAACCGAAAATAGGAGTCCTTCTTCTCGTGCCGCGGCGACCAGTCTCATTGCTTGGATAGAATCACCACCAATGCGTAAGAAGCTATCATCTGCCCCGATGCTGGTAGGATCAATTCGGAGCACGGATGCCCAAATACGTTGTAGGTGTTTCTCTGATGAGCTAGTGACCTCTCGTCTCTCTTCCCTGCTCGGACTAGAGAGAAGCGCCAACGCTTCCAACGTAAGAGCACTGCCAATAGCTCGCAGTCGCTTCCTTTCTTTCTTTCCAGTAATTGTCCGAGGGATATCGTCCACAGGTATGAAAACCGATGGGACCATGTACGCTGGGATCGTCTCTAGCAGCTGTTCGTTCGCTCCTACAGTCAATGATTTCACTGCGGCTTTCAGCTCATCTTCAAGCATATCGCCCGTGATACTAATAAAGGCCGCGAGGACAGGGTTTGTGCTGTTTCGAGGAGTAATGACCTCAGCTGCAACATTGATAGCTTGGTCAGTAGAAAGAACCTTTCGTACGTGATACTCGACCTCTCCTAGTTCCACTCTTTGTCCTCTGATTTTGACCTGGGAGTCCTTCCGGTCAACATATATCAGTGTGCCGTCCGGATTATACCGAACGACGTCTCCCGTCCTATAGAGACGGCCACGAGTACTTGCCACGCCTACTTGTCCGTTCAACAGCCATCGAGGCGGGCTTTTAACGAATGAGGAGGCAGCGGTGGCATTATCAATATCGCCCCAGTATCCTGCACCAACTAGCGCTCCTTCGACCCAGAGCTCCCCTTCGACGCCAATAGGCGACAGGCGACTTTCGTTTTCGGGGTCGACTACCCATGTACAAATACCAAGGCCTCTCCCTATGGATGGACGGCTGCCGGTGTCTTTGAGGTCCACGCTTGTTGCTGTACTGCAAGGGGTACACTCTGAAGGCCCGTAGACATTGAAGACTCTGGTGGCTGAAGAAGCGGCCAGATGGCTGACATCTGATGCAGCAAGAGCCTCTCCGGCAAAGATAACGGTTTCCAAGCTTGAAACTGCCGCCAGATCTAACTCACTTGCCAGCGAAGGTGTCAGCTGAACAGTGTTGACTCGTAGCTCCTGCATGCATCGGATAGGATCATTCCGGATCTCGGCCGCTGGTTTTATACACAAGGTTCCCCCGGCACGCAACGTGAAGCAGTAAACGAAGCAGCTCATGTCGAAAGCATAAGACGCAAAGTCTAGAACCCGGCTACCTGAATCCATAAACTGGAGCACATCCACTTGATGGGTTATTGCTGTTGAGAAGCTCTGATGCGAAACCATCACCCCCTTGGGCGTTCCTGTGCTGCCGGAGGTGAAGACGACGTATAGCAGATCAGAAGGCTTAGCTCTCCTTTTTGGTGTAGTTATACCGTTGGAGGTGTACTTAGTAATTCCGTTCGTAGATCTCTTATGCCTGAGATGGAAGCCCTCATCGCGTAGGATTCCAATGGCCGTCTTCTCTTCGCTCAGTCGAGAGGCCAACTCGTAACTTTGAACAGACGCCAAGATTGCACTCGGCTGAGTCTGCTGCATAATGGCCCTTGATCGCTGCTCCGGTTGATTCACATCAAGGGCGATAAAGGCACCTCCGGCTTTCATCACGGCCAGCATCGCTACAGCTGACCATTTACATTTGTCCAAGCACAGCGGAACTAGTACATTAGGTCCGACGTCGAGCTCCTCGATAAGAAGGTTTGCAAGGCTCGTCGATAATTCGTCAAGCCGTTCGTAAGACAAGCTTCCATCCCAGGCATCGATGGCCAACGCCTTGGGTTGTCTTCGTATTGTTTCATCGATGAGGTCGTGAACACATGCTTCGGTCGCTCGCGGTACGACGGCGTTCCAGCTCCATATTTCCTGGAGATCTTGTTCGCTGACAAGCGGAAGTTCCCCTAGCTTGGTGGATTGGTGTTCGTCCGCACAGATGACCCGCAGGAGATGCTCAAATTGTTCGGCCATCCGCCCTACTTCCAAGCCTTCAGCTTCTATCATGTTCGAGTCATAACTGATGCTAACGAGGACACCATCTTGCCGCAATTCGCAGACCACCATCATCCCATAGGTGGCAAATCCGTCAAAGTAGCCCTGCCTATCAAGCACTTCCTTGAAGATTTCGCTCTCGTTTTGGTCTCTGTTAGGCTGCACAAGAAGCAAGGTCTGGAAACCACAGGCTTGCTCTGCCTCCACATTGATCTTACGGATGGCCTGAAGACCAATCTGTTCAAACGGAACACAATCAATTGCCTGTTCTTGTACCTGCTTCTGGAGCGCCGCAATGTCAGTCGCTGGATCGAGTACAATGCGGACCGGCACAGTAGCGAGGGTCGGGCCAGTCATCTGCTCAATCCCTGGAATTGCAACTTGGCGGCCCGTAGTAGCTGCACCAAACACGACGTCGAGCGATCCAGTATAAGTCGATTGAAGAATTGCCCAGGCCATTCTGATGGAGGTCGAAGCGGTTATATCCGCCTGCGGCCAGTCGAGAGCGATGGCGCGGCTTGTCGTACTGTCTGCTCGGGGCATATATGTAGGAGCAGAAGACGCAGGGAAAGCAGTTGCCTTCACTCCAGCACAGTAATTCAACCAGAACTTATGCGCTGCCTTCCGGTCTATTGTTTCAACATAATTGATGAAGGTCTGGTAGGGCATTGGCCGAACGATTTCTTCCCCTTTGTATGCGGTTTGAAGTGCTTCCAGCAAGAGAGGAAAAGACCAACCGTCATACAGAGCATGATGAATTTCCCACAAGAAACGAACAGAGCCATTTCCATCGGAAAGGAGCTCGAACCTGCTGAGAATTGTACCCAGCCCCATTGCTTCTGCGGCTGAATTCGAAGAAAGACCTCTCGCTTGTGCCAAACCTCTTACTTTCCATGACGCCTTTTCGTCGATAACGACTTGGACCAAACCTTGGTCTGGTAGATCCACGATTCGAGTTCGCAATACTGGATGTGTTGCTACAACCTCTTCGCAAGCCATCATAAAACGTTCCAAATTAATCCCCGAAGGAAGGTCAAATCGGTTCAGAGAGATGTAGTCACCGCGTCGCTTTTCCGTCATCGCTAGCAGTCCCTCCTGCAGCGGTGTGCAAGGATATATATCTTCTATGAGATTCGGAGAAACGTCGCCGCAAATTGATGCAACCTTTTGCCGGGTAGCATCACTGCTGATCGTGTTTTTTAAGAGACCAAAAGGCGGAAGAGTTTCTTGGATGTCTCCAGGATCATTCTCAGATATCTTTGACGCCGTAGCCAAGTCACACAGTCGGGGATGCTGAAAAATATCCGTGACGGACAACAGCAGACCTTGCTGTCGGGCTGCTGCCACTAACCTCATAGCTTGGATAGAGTCACCACCGACACGGAAGAAACTATCAGTCGCGCCGATGGTTTCCACATCAATGTCCAACAGCGATGCCCATAGTTGCTGTAGACGCTTCTCTCTTGCAGTTGAAGGCTCTCGCTGTTTGCCCTGTCTTTGGAATATCTCTTCGAGAGTGAGCGAGGAACCCATCGCCCTCAACTTGACTCGATCTGTTTTGCCTGTAGTTGTGGTAGGAAGCTTATCTGCGATAGGAAGATAGGCCGTCGGAGCCATGTACGTTGGGATCGTCTGCAAAAGTTTGTCGCTCAGTCCTTCAACCATGTCGCTAACTCTTGCCTTCAATTCGTCTCCACTCAGCCCGGAGACAGCTAGGAAAGCCACAAGAGTCTGGCTGCCCTGTTGTGGAGTGATCACCTCGGCTACAACCTCATACTGCAAGTCTTGGCCACCAAGATGATTCTGTATATGATGCTCCACCTCAGCAAGTTCGACCCTTTGGCCTCGAATCTTGACTTGAGAGTCTTTGCGTGCGACATACGACAGTGTTCCGTCTGCGTTATATCGAACCAGGTCTCCGGTCTTATAAATCCGGCCCTGACGTCCGGAATTTGCTGAATAGACACCCCTTAATAGCCATGATGGATCCTCGATAAAGACCTCGGCTGTTTTGATAGGATTGTTCAGATATCCTGGAGACACAATAGGTCCTTCCAAGCAAAGCTCGCCTTCTGCTCCAATGGGAACCAAACGATTCTGGTCTCGAGGATGAACAACCCACGTACAAACTCCAAGTCCCTTGCCCATGGTCAGTGGGAACGTGGCATCCCCCCGTTTGATGTCACCGGCCGTGCTGGCCGGAGTACATTCAGAAGGCCCATATCCGTGTACCACATGGTCGATGACGCTAAAACGCTGGATTTCGGCCTCGGTGATGGATTCCCCGCCAGTCGTTAAGGATCTGAGATTAGATAGGGCCAAGGTGTCCAATGCTCGGGCGACAGACGGCGTTAGGCAAGCAAGTGTAACCTCATACTTCAAGATGCAACCCGAAATGTCATCCCGAAGTTCTTTCTGAGATCCAATACAAAGAGTCCCTCCACTCCACAAGGTGAAAAAAGCATTATACAAAGCCATATCGAAGGCATAAGACGCAAAGTCAAGGACTCGAGGAGGAGGGCTCATGAAGAATCCCATAGCCTCTGCTTGGTTCTCCATTGCACTGGCAAAATTCCGATGGGTTATCATCACTCCCTTTGGCGTTCCTGTGCTGCCGGAAGTGAAGACCATGTAGCACAGGTCAGAAGGCCTGGCAGCTTCGACCGGCAAAGTGCCACCATCTTCCCAAGCCTTGACGCTGGTGCCATCGACAACCTGGATAACAACGTCCAAGCCATCACCTATACGTGTCGCCTTCATCGTATGAGGAGCAGACGTGAGGATAACCCGGGGTTGAACCTGCTCCGCAATGGTCCGCAGCCGTTCCTCTGGCTGGTTAGGATCGACTGCAACAAATATGCCACCAGCCCTCATAACCCCCAGGAGGACCACCGGCATCCACAAACTTTTATCAAAGCAAAGTAAGACTCGCGTACCTCGTGCAAACCCCGCGATCGCGGTCAAGAGGTGCAGCGCCACCTTTCTAGACAGCTCATCCAGTTGTCCATAGGACAGCTCGCCATCCCAGGCGCAGACGGCGGGTGCACCAGGTTGCTTACGTATCGTTTCCGTGATCATGTCATGCACGCACGCATCCGTTGTCTTGGGTACGCTCGCGTTCCACGTCCATATGTCTCGGAGATCTTGTTCTCCAACAGCTTCAATGTCGCCCAGTCTTGTATTCTGCCTCTCTTCTGCGCAGACGAGTCGGAGAAGGCGTTCAAACTCGCCAATCATTCTTTGCGCCCTACTGTTGTCCAGAATATTAGAGTCGAACCTCAGCTGGATATTTAAACCGCCATCGGGCTGGATTTCGCACGCCAGCATCATAGCATATGTGTTGATATCTTCGGCCCCTACCCCAAATCGGCTTTCGTCCGTGGATTGAAAGATCTCGCTATAGTCCTCAAATTCCCGGGCAGGTTGTACGACTAGAAGCGTTTGAAAAGCACAGGCTTGTTCTGCCTCCCAGCCAAGCTTGCGAATCGTCTGAAGTCCCATTTGCTCGAACGGTATAGACTCCAGGGCTTGTTGCTGAATTTGCTGCTGAAGACCTGCGACATCTATGTCTGGATTCAAGACCACACGCACCGGTATGGTAGCAATAGTAGGCCCTGTCATTTGTCCTGATCCTGGCAGTGCTTGGCGTCCCGAGACGGTGATACCAAAGGAGATGTCATTGGACGTAGTGTAAGAGGATTGGACTAGAGCCCAAGCTGTGCGGATGGTTGAGGAAGCAGTAATATCAGTTAGAAGCCATGCCATGTCCCGGATCTCATGATCGACTTTGCTATCAATCTGTGGGGTGCAGTTGGGCGGAACGGCAGGGAATGTGACCGCTTCGAAATTCTCAAAACTAGTGCGCCAAAATCTGCGGGCTGCTTCGTCGTCGATGTTCTGAAGATGCTGGATAAAGCCCTGAAATGGAATGGGTCGAGTTAAATGCTGGCCCAGATATGCCCGCTGTATAGCATTTAGAATCAAAGGTAAAGTCCACCCGTCGTAGAGCGCATGGTGTACATCCCAGTGAAAATAGGTCAAGTCTTCATCCAGAACTAGGCCAAACCTACTAAGCTCCGTCCCAAGTCCCAGAACCGCCAAAGGCAGCATTTTGTTTTGCTCTGGGAGCAACCACTGGGCTTTTTTGTTCACGACAACTTGCACTAGGCCTTGTCCAGGGAGATCCACGATACGCGTTCGCAGAATGGGGTGCTTAGCGACGACCTCATCACAAGCCCTTTCTAGCTGCTGAATGTGGACACTTGCCCGTACCGGGAACTTGATTCGTGATATATAATCTCCAGGTCGCTTTTCTGTCATCGCAAGCAGTGCCTCTTGCATGGGCGTGCATGGGAATACATCCTGAACCTGCTTGGCTTCGATCCCACAGAGTGCTGCTGCTTGTTCTTTTGTGGCAGCAATGTCAAATCCATCCTTAAGGAGGGAAAATGGGGTGATTTTGGCAAGTCCCGCCGTCTCACTTCGGTTGACTTTGATGACTTTTGCCAAATCGCACAGTCTCGGCTGCTTGAACACGTCGGTAACTGTTAGCGAAATCCCTTGCGCCTCAGCCTCTCCGACCAGCCGGATGGCTCGAATAGAATCACCACCGATCCGAAGGAAGCTGTCTTTGGCTCCGATGGAGGCCCGATCAATACCGAGGACCAGGGCCCATAGTTTCTGCAAATATTCCTCTTCCCTAGTAGACGGTTTTGTCTTCTCCTGGTCCTGGACACTGGACTCGAACGATGCGAGTTCTTCCAGCGTAAATGAGGCACCCACCTCTCGTAACTTCTTCCTATCCGTTTTCCCAGTGGCTGTCATTGGGACGTCTGAAAGCGGAATGAAGGATGTCGGGATCATAAAAGTCGGGATCACGCGCGCCAGCTGCTCGGGTAGACCCGCAGTCAAAGACATAATGATCGACGCCAAATCCAGCTCCTCTTCAGGCTCTGCATCGGTCGTCGTAACATTGATGAAGGCCACTAGGCGTTGGCTACTGCTATTGTGCGGAGTCACACACTCCGCTCTGACTCGTATCTTCCGGTTGCTTGATGCTTGGAGCAAGAGCTGGACATGATGTTCTACCTCCTCCAACTCGACTCTCTGTCCGCGAATCTTAACCTGAGCGTCTTTGCGGCCGACATACGATATCGACCCATCTGCATTGTATCGCACAAGATCTCCAGTCTTGTAGAGCCGCCCGCGTCGGCCACTGGCGCCCGGTCCACCCTGCAGCAGCCACGGAGGGTTCTCGATAAAGGCTGCGGCCGTCCTCTCTGGCTCGTTCAGGTAGCCTCCTCCATCAGCAAGATGGCCTTCTAAGCACAATTCGCCTTCGGCTCCTATAGGCACCAAATTTCCGGCGTCCTCGGGGTCAACAACCCATGCGCAGTGTCCCAATCCTCTGCCGATCGTGAGACTGGCGGTATCACTCGGTACCAGACGTGCGGCTGTACTGCAAGGAGTACACTCAGAAGGCCCGTAGACATTGAACACATCAAAGATGCCGTTCAGACGGTGGATATCAGACTTGGTGACAGGTTCACCAGCTAACCAAATGGTCTGCAAAGGTAAAGAGATCAAATCCAGCTCGCGCGCTAAGGATGGCGTGAACTGAACGCCGTTGACCCGGTATTCCGATATGCATTTGACAGGATCATTTCGCATGTCGTCTCCCGAACCAATACAAAGACATCCACCTCCACGGAGTGTGAAAAGACAGGTAAAGTTGGCCATATCAAATGAGTAAGAGGCAAAATCCAGAACGCGCTTGTTTGTATCAAATGTAAGAAATTCGAGTTGGTGAGCCAAAGCGGTGGCGAAGCTTTGGTGGGAAACCTTTACTCCCTTAGGCGTTCCGGTACTCCCAGAAGTAAAGACAACATATAGCAAATCAGACGCCTTCACTCTCGCTGCTCCTCCGCAGTCTCGTTTTTGACAGTTGCCATTTTCGACCTTGTTTCCGTTGGATGATCCATTGCTGTAGTCCAGCTCATTACGGTTCCAGTTTGCTCCCCCCACGACCTTCACAATAGTCTTGTCGTTGAACTTGCAGAGTCGTTTGGCCAGAGCCTCGTTCATATTAGATGAGAGGATTACTTTAGGCTGCACCTGATTTACGATGCTTTGCAGCCGTTCCTCCGGCTGTCCCACGTCCATTCCCACAAAAGCTCCTCCCGCTTTCATGATGGCAAGCATAGAAACAGCTGTCCACATGCTTTTCTCGAAGCAAAGGGGCACCAAGTCGTTAGGGCCAATGCCCACCTGAAGCAAGTAACTCGAAAGCTGTGTTGATAGCTTATCCAACTCTCCATAGGTCAAATTCCCGTTCCAGGCGCAGATTGCTGGGGCATCCGGCTGCCTGCGTGTCGTTTCGATGATCAAGTCATGTACACATGCTTCCGCCGCTTCGGGGACAATTGCATTCCAGTTCCATAGCGTTCGCAAGTCCTGCTCGCTGATCGCCACGGCGGTTGAAGTGCTCGTCAATTGTTTGCGTGTCATTGTTGCTGAGGTTTCCAATGTCACATAAGATCTGATCTGTGGTGACAACGTTGAGAAATGTGAGCAGTCAAGGGGGGTGAATTTGAGCAAGGTCATCAACGATATTCATTCAACAACTGAGAGTCTCGGCACTTGCACGCTCCCTTTGTCGGCCTCATCACGACTCATCCCGGACTCGTCGTCCTGCATCCACGAACGGCACAGCAATTCCAAGCGGGAACTTTTTCGGAAGGATTACCATTTGGGTCGAATCAACACCCTGGCTGGGGTGAGATTTATTCCGGATCTATCATGAATCTGTGGCTAGAGCCTTAAGGCTTACACAGAAAGAATACTCCGATTTCCGTGTGTCAGCAATACTCCGACAATAGTTGAATTCATGCCGAACTTCTCGCTGAACTCCAAAGAGTGTCGAAAACTCCGTCAAGCCCATTCGTCAAGATATCTCGACAGTCTTTCGTTTCAACCGCCAGCGACGACTTGAATAATCGTTGCCAAGCCCATAATGTCGATAAAGCAGTTGATGCTCTAGGGTCGGTGAATTTCTGACCCCTGTCAGATTGTGAGGCGTATGCGTCGATCACGTCTTACGATGACTGGGTCGTGAAGTCAACAATGTTCCCAGGTGAATCCGAAGCGATCTCGCCTTGCGAGGCTAGGATAATGATTATGCGGGTCGGTGCGACGGCAATCCTTCCTGGCCAGGGAGTATGGGGGCCACGAGGGCCATATCCTAGGATGAGGGGCCTTTGTGCCTCAACGGAGTATATCTGAATACTCTTTGCCGGAGCAAGGTAGGTCAGATAGATTGTATCACCCTCATTAATCCCGCACTAGTCCAACGTTCCCTCGTCGTCTTTCCACTTCTCATGCTACGCAGAGTAACAGCGAGCCGTCAGCTGAAGTCATTGATACGTGTCATCGATAGGTAGGCGTCTAATGACGCATCAAGAGGTCAAAACTACTGCACTATTCACATGCCCATCGCGAAACAAAAGTCGGCTCGCGACAGTCTGTGTCCATGGTCAGTTTACCCTTTTCGCAGAGCATTTTCTCAGCCAGCACGCTAAAACTCGAAGTTTCGTCCCCGGAGACTTTTTCTCTCGTGGCGGAGGACAGTGCAGTGGTCGGCCATCTCGAAAGGAATAAACAGCTCAATTCAGCTAGGATCTTACAGGTGCTTCGGTAGGCAGACATGGAGGCAGGGATGTTCAGGATCAAGAAAGGATGCTGACTAGGTATTTTTGGCGCACAAAAATGACTAGGGTGCAATCAATCTGTGGAAGGCGTGCAAGATTTTTATTTTGTGTAATCTGCTGACTAAGTCGTGCATGTGCACATCTAAAACCACTGCCGAGTGGCGCACATTGAATCATAACTGCGCCCTCAATATTGGATTAAATGATACATGGTTCACATTAAAATGCCTAGTTTACCTAAATATTAACTTACATAACTTATTTCGATCTGCCGAACTCTAATTATATAGTTCTGATTTGGGTGTGTAGTCTTTCTTTTCCAGTTGCGTACCTACCCTATACATTCTTTGTTAATTTGTAAGAATTATCAACTCGAATACGTCTACGAAAACCACACTCCAAAATGAGGCAGCTTTGAAATCGAGACAAGCCGTGCTCCTGGAGACTGATCAATGACCCAAGTCCCACAGTTGCTGAGCCTTCAACCTTTGTGTACCGGTAGCGTTGATCAACCTCTGAAGGCGACGATCAAAACAGGCCGTCGAGCGGCCAACCCTCGCCGTTTCCCACTCTCGCCATACTGGCAACAACCATGTTTTCGACATTCGACCTTGCTACTCCGAATGCTTCTACTTCTAGCCAAAAATCGGACCCTGTTTCGCAGCCGCGTCCTAAGCGAGCGCAAGTCTCGAGAGCGTGTGATTGGTGCCGGCTGACCCGCGTCAAATGCGACAACGTCAGACCATGTCGGAACTGCAAGGATGCAGGGCGTGAATGTGTGAATGCCGGTCGCGATGACTTCAAAAGCATAACCGCAGCGACTCGGTAGGTCTGTTCCCAAGGAGCTCGTCTGAGTGCTTTGTACTAAGCGGTCGCAGCGAAGTCCAGAAGCTGAGAGCAAAGGTCCAGGAATTAGAGGCTCAATCGCTCAGCCCGTCGTCAAGTGCTGACAAGGCAATTATTGGAAGGTTAGTATCGGCTAGATGGAGAGGAATCTGCATCGGTGATCTTCACTATGGACCTTCGTCACTCGCCTACTTCACTAAACGACTCTCCACGTTTATATCCATGGATCTAAATGAGGAACATTCCCCGAACGGCGCGATGCCAGACAACCTTTCAGGATGCGATCGACTGGAACGATCTCAACAGGATTATCTTCTAGATCTTTTTTGGCAAGGCTACCACGTCATCTATCCGATATTGGATGAGATGGAGTTTCGTCGGCACTATGAATCTCTATGGGAAACTCCATCTGTCAGAAGACCATCGCCTCTGATCGACATAGTGCTGGCTCTTTGCATCCAGTCATCGACAAGTTACATCTCTCCAAGCTCTCGCGTAGGCGCCTCTGATCGGCCGGGGAACGAATTCTTCTTTAGAGCGCAATACCACTTGTCGCAAAGCCTCGACTCTCCCAGTTTCATCTCGGCACAAAGCTACTTCTTCAGCATTATCTACCTTCTGGCTTCCGGACAATACAACGCGGCATATACTGTAACCGCAACGGCAGTAGGGATAGCCCAGTCTCTTGGCGTTCCGCGCGGCGCCACTACCCAGGACCCAAGGGCGAATTTATGGAACTGTTTATCGATTTTAGACGTACAACTATCTGTTTACTTAGGTCGCCCTTTCATAATCCAGCATCAGGAGTTTGCGCCCTCGCTTGCTCCGCTATCCAACGACGTAGCCCAACTGACAGGCCCAACGTACAACCTAGATCCAAAACTCGGCATTAGTTGGCTTACCTTCCAAAGAGAGCGTTTTCGTTTATTCAGGTTGGCTCGTGAGATCCATGAAGACTTCTTCGCAGTTTGCGACAACGTTCTAGAGGGGATCGATGCACCGGACTTTTACGACCATCCGTCAACCCGGGAGAGATGTGCCTCATTTCTCCTACAACAGCTGAAGAAATTCAGGGAATGGGTTCGAGAAGTGCCAGACGCTCTTCAAACGCCACGGGTCCAGGGCCAACCTCTCTCAATTGACCGCTCGCCTCTTCACTTGTGCCTGCATGATCCTCTGTGGTTACAGCGTCAGCGGCTAGTCCTCGAGTTGGAGTATCACATGGTGTACATCGCCCTATGTAAAACATTCATCACCTTCCTACCGACGCCAACACTAGGGACTTTGAACAGCGACAACCATTGCATCGCTTGCGTTAATCATGCGATTGTGGCGACGAACATAATCCACCAAGTGCTGAGAGACTCGGACATTCTTACAGGATGGCCTCAAGTCATTCACTGGCAACGGACGGCCATGTTTGCCCTCGCCGGGTTCGCTTGCGGATATCCTGTTTGCCCTCCGACGCCTGCTTCAAGAAAGGCCCTGGCCGCTTCAGCAAAGGTTTTTGAGATGCTCGATCATGCAGAGATGGCTCTTCTTGCTCAGAGTCTTGATGAAAAGGCAGTCGAGGTCATCAAAGACTTCAACACAAGGCTTGGCATTACCTCTCCCATGATTACGCCCCCTCCACTGGAAAGGGACCAAGAAAAAGCGACAGATATGCAATCTGCAGGTCTCGTCAATCCAAACCCATTAATGGTGAATCTGGAACTTGACACGCTCGGCTATGCCCTCGACTTTGGTGGAACCGAAGCAGACAATTTTTTGGCAGGAGATCCATCCGACACCCTTCTATGGGCTAATTTCATGAACTAGATGGACAGAATCAATTTTGCCAAGCAGAAATAACAGCACTGATTCTGACCCTGACCGTTAATCGATATCTCAACCTCTCAGCTTGCCCGGCTGTTTGTCCACGGACCTTCGCCTGAACACTTTGCGACCGCTTGGATTAATCGACAATCGAAGTTGTATTGGCCGGGAACACCTGTTGCTTAGTTGAGAATATTGATGGAACTGACTTTCTAATTTGAGTATTGTCTTTGCAACAAGGCACGTGGCTGGAAAAAAAGACAGCATGCCCAAACTAACGCCACATAAGACGGGAATTAGAGGACTGAAACAAGTTATCTAAGTAAATAATCAGGTAAATCGAGCATTTGAACTTATGATGCGTGGATGATATGACATCTAGACTAGCGTCGAGGATACGTTATGTTTCAGAGTATGGGACTTGGGGGCGCCTCAGGCGACACGCTGCAAGACTATTCAATATCAAATGTACGGCCTGATCTGTTCCTCGCACCAGTCCCAGAACTTCTCGGCAACGCCCGTGCCTCCCTCAGATTCAGGAAGAGCGCTCTGTTTGACATCTCGACGAAGAGGTAAGAACCGACCCCACGGATTGACTAGATCGCGTGTTAGTAATGACGGACTGGGACAGGAGTTGGTCCCTCACCAAATACGCCCGAGTTCCCGAGGTTGATCTCGGGAGAGAAGGCGCAAAACAGCTCCGTATATGCTCCATAGATGGCCGGATAACAAGCTAGAAGGCGGACATAGTAAAGATACCAGGCCGAAGTACGATCAAGCTCAGTGTGAAGATTTCCAGGGTTGAGAGACTGGGTAGGCTTGGTGAGCGCTATGGCACCATGTTATAGGTTTGTGTCGGACTTACCACGCTCACGATGCCGTGTTCTCTCATCTTCTTAGCGAACTCGACGTTCTGGAAATAATTTCCGGCCTTGCTCACGCCATACTTGGCCAAGATGCTCCGAGGCCGGTGGTAATCCAGATTGTCGAGCTCTACACCACCCTTGGGAGACAGGGTATCGACTGCCGAGCTTGATAGCCATAGGACACGGACAGATCCCCCGGGCACCGCCCTTGCAGTTGATTTAAGAAGGGGGGTGAGCTCTTTGGTGAAGAGATGGTGGCCGAGACAGTTGGTGCCAAGCTGAAGCTCGTAGCCCTGCTTGGTCTTGGACCCCTGGGGCGGAGTCATGACGCCGGCGTTGTTGAAGAGGACGTCGAGCCTGGTTTCGCTGCTCAGGAACTCGTTTGCGGATTCTGATATCGTGGTCAAGTCGGCCAGATCTAGCCTGAGGAATTTGAGGGCTCCCTTGGATGACGGGTGTTGCTGTTTGATGCTCTCGATGGCCTTTAGAGACTTCTCCTTGCTGCGGGCGGCGACCCAGACGACGGCATTCTTGCTATAGAGGACTTGGGCTACTTCTTTTCCAACGCCCGTGTTGGAGCCGGTGACGATGCATACTTTGCCGGTGAGATCGGGGACGTCCGTTTCAGTAAAATGGGGCTTCGGGGGGAAAGCCTGAGTGTAGGAGAGATAGAGTTGGTAGAAGGGATTCATGGCGTAGGGGGGCAGTAAGTTACGGCATGCAATTGAGCTCGAGTACACGCCTTACTTGTTGGAGAGGGATGGAAATCAGAAAGCTGTTGGTGATGAGAGCAGTGGGAGAAGCATGATATACTACCTCTGGGTAATTACGAGGAGTGAGGTGCGTGGCTCACGGCTGCTCAGCGGTGGAAGACGAGATGCCGCGGCAAACGCCATGGCCATGATGCGTCATGGCGTAGTGGGGTAAGACTCAATCCCGTCTTCCCTTCTGGTTTTACTTTACAGAAGCGAAGGATCAAGCAAAATCGCGAGAGCCAGATCAAACCTCTCTGAGGCTGCTCCGCATGCGCAACGGCTGGACAAAGGCTGGAGTACCTAGTAGCTGCGGCGGCGGCTTGTATTAAGTGCTTACCTTACATTGTGCCACAGTGGGTGTGGGTTGTCTCAGGAGCCTCTGCGGAGCCTCTACCAATGGGATAACACAGAAGCGTGCTTTGTCACGTACAGACTGACTGGGATGAAACGAGGCCGTATCGAACCATCTCTGGAGAAGCTTCTACGGTCTGGGAGTTGCGTACGTGTGGAAGGGTGAGCTGATACCCCCTTGCTGTTCTGAGCTTTGGTTGATTCCCAGGAGGAACATCGTATGAGGGGAGTGGAGGAGACGCTGTACAGTAGCAGCTACAACTTCACCCGAGGCAAGGCAAAGAAAGAAAGGCTAGGCGCCTGCGGACTACCGTACCTACAGCTACTAGAGACGTCTCTCGGCATTTGAGCTGGCGCCTTACCCCATCAGGGACCCCCATCAGGTACCCCATTAGGTACCCCAGGCACCTTAGGTACTGTACCAGGTACCTTGCCCCAGCCACACACACGCACCCACTTTCAGCTGCCGGTGAGCCGCATCGGATTCATGGCTTGAACTTGAACCTAAGAACTCGAATTCAACCTTCATTCTTCATAATCGATCACCTAGATCCCCCTCACCCTCTGCCGGCGGCTTCTCTGCACAAACACTCCGCTATACGGGCCTCTCGCCATTCACCACCCCCCATCCTCCCTCCTCGTATGCCGCCGGCCGATCAATCGTCACCCACCGCGTTCTCTCCTCCTCCCCGGCCGTGGCGCCTTTAATCGCGTTACCTCGATAAGGCTAATATCCCGTTGCAAAGGGAAGCAAACGAAACGTCGCCAACCGTTCACCCTTGCCCGCAAAATTCCACTTTCATCCTTTGCACGACCACGGGAAATGCGCTGATATCGAGAACCAGAGAAAGGACGTCGCTTCTGTCTTGTCGTCTTTTCTCCGCCATCTCAACAATCACCTGCAGCGCTCCCCCTCTCCCCTCCTCCTCCTGCAGCTTGTTTGCGCAAACACCTGCATGCATTCGCTGGCCTTGATACAACCAAACAACAAACGCGAAGCAAAGCAGACTCCGCTCCCCCATCGCTTCCCGCACCGTTGCCGCCCTCGACTTGTTATCCCCCGTGCAACCTCGAGTTTTCGACGCCGCAATTCCTCCGCAACTATTCCCATCCGTCAGCCATCATGAGTGCACCGTGTAAGAAGATGCTCCCATCACAACCTCCAGCCTCCAATCCCCTCACCTCACCTCACCTTCACGTTGACGTACCCCGACTGACATGTGATGATGGCAGTGACCCCTGAGGAGTCCAGGCACTACGCCGACATCATCGATGCCATTCTTGCGACCGCCGACCTCGAGACGATTTCACGAAAGAAGGTCCGTCGTGGCTTGGAGACGTCTCTCGGCGGTAAAGACTTGAGCGAGCAAAAGGTGGGAAGTCCCTGGCATGGAGCACTGCCGGACGAGCAGCAGTCGTACCACGTATGCTAACCTTGAGATGCCAGATCGCCATCAAGAAATTAATAGAAGCACGTTTCGATGCTGTATCTGGTGCCGATGCCACAACCGCTCCTTCTCCCGATCCACCACGCAGCAAACGTGCCGTCACCGATGGCACATCCGACGCCGGCGAGACCGATCCCTCGGCCTCCCCTGAGCCCGCAAGGAAGAAGACCAAACGCTCCTCTTCCGTCGAGGATGCAGACGCTAGACTCGCCGCTCAACTCCAGGCTCAGGAGAATAGCCTAGCGCGGAGCCGCACAACCCGCGGCGGAGGCGACAAGTCGAAAAGTCGACCCAAGAAGGCCGCCCCGCGCAAGAAGAGTGCCAAGAAGGTCAAGGCCGAGGACGACAGCGACCTCGAGGGCGGCGAGAATGCGACGCCGAAGCGAAAGGCGGGTGGTGGCTTCCAAAAGCCCTTCATCCTCAGCGAGACGCTCGCCGAGGTGTGCGGCGAAACTCAGGTACGTGGAGCTCCCGTCGTGCCAACGAGGCATCATTTCTGCATCTCCTGCTAACTCGAGCCTTCTAGCTGTCCCGACCTCAGGTGGTCAAGAAGCTCTGGGAGCACATCAAAGCCAACAGCCTGCAGGACCCCACCGACCGTCGCCAAATTCTCTGCGACTCGAAAATGCAGGCTGTCTTCAAACAGCCAAAGGTTGACATGTTCCGGATGAACAAGGAGATTGGAAACCATCTCTATCCTGTGGGAGAGGAATAGTTGGAGTGGTCATCTCTACCACGAGACGCGTTCGAAAACAGACGGCTCCAAAGGATTCACATCACGATTCTAGGCACGCGGTGGCGCAAGTAGGTTTTCATTTTTTTTTGGGGGGTGGGTGTCATTGAGCTATTTCTCAGCGGCGAGCACGGTACAGAAATGGCGTGTCCTGGATGCTTTACTTGGATGGGTAGGATATGCGTCGGGGAATTCGAGATTGGAGGGAGGGAGAGAGGGACTACCGGGCGGATCGAGTGAAGAGCGTTACCATATTCTGGGAGCTACTGACAACGGTAGTTGGTCATGATCAAGTTGCATGACGACATGACGAGGCGCAGTGCCTTTACAGCAAACTAAATAGCGAGTTCAGAACAATGACTCCTTTTTGAATTTATGCTTAAACTCGACAGCGTGCTTTAGCTGGATGTCGTCCCCCTCTGTTGGGGGGAGATCAAACAGGGGTTTTCGTCGAGGTCTGACAGCCAGGGCTGAGCGCAAGGCGGCTATCTGATGACTCTTTATTGTCGACTATGAGACACTATGAGAGGGCGAGGGTACGGTTCTCAACCATCATGGCTGCCCTTTACGGTCAAGTCTGGCTCGACCATCTCCTCCGGTGACTCTTCTTGAACACATGGCCAATGACAAATGCCAATTGGCACCGTCAGCGGAGCCACACGTGGGAGCTTCCGAGCAGTGGAAGGCCTGACTCAGCCACTCTCTGGTCCGGGCATCGGCCGGCTGGGCAGTTGGAACGCGGGCCGCGCCACAGCGCCATTAACGGGGGCTGGCAGGGCAGGCAGACGGCGCAGGGCAAAAAGGGCGACAGGGCTGCCCCGCCAATTCCACCCGCTGAATAAAATCCAGTCGATATCGTCACCCTTCAGCCATCACCCACAGAGATAACTGTGCCGGAACCCTTACCCTCCCCGGTTAACCGATAATAGAATTTCAACTCTCTTGCTCCCCGAAACCGAACCTGCCGGGCTACTCAAGCCCTCTCGAACTGCCACAGAGCTTTACTACGACACGACACGACACGACCATCGCCATGGCTCCCCCAGCTGGAGGCTCCGCCAGCGCGTCTGCGGCCGACGCCCAACCGCAATCTTCGCGGGGCGATGGCAACAGGGGACGGGGTCGTGGTCGGGGAAGAGGAGGACAGAACCGAAGAGGAGGCCAAAGAAGAGGAGGACGAGGTGGTGCCAACAACGCAACCCCCGCAGACCCGGCGGCTCTGGATGTTGCCCGCGCTGCTGCCAGAGCTCAGATCCTGGCCGCCCAGTCCGCACCCAGACCAACGGAAGCCGACGCTGAGGATGACGATGCCGATGTTTGCTTCATCTGTGCCAATCCGGTCGCCCATCACTCGATTGCCCCCTGTAACCACACCACCTGCCACATTTGTGGGCTACGCATGAGGGCCCTTTACAAGACGAAGGACTGCGCTCACTGCCGCGTATGCACTCCTCCGCCGTGCCGTCGACGGAAGATACTGACCTGCTCTCCATCAGACCCCCGCGCCCTATGTCATCTTCACCGACGACGCCGAGAAACGCTTCGAGGATTACACGGATAAAGACATCACCACCACCGACACCAACATCGGCGTCAAGTATTGCAACGAAGACATCGTCGGCGATACCGTCCTCCTCCTCCGATACAACTGCCCAGACGCATCCTGTGATTTTGCCGGTCTCGGATGGCCCGACCTCCATCGCCATGTCAAATCCGCCCATCGCAAGCGGATGTGTGATCTTTGCACCCGTAACAAGAGGGTCTTCACTCACGAACACGAGCTTTTCGGGGACCGCGAACTGGAAAAGCATATGCGCCATGGCGATGATAAGCCTGGTACCGCCGACCAGACAGGGTTTAAGGGACATCCTTTGTGCGGCTTCTGTGGCGAGCGCTTCTATGACGACGATAAACTTTACGAGCACTGTAGGATGAAGCACGAGCGATGTTTCATCTGCGACAGGAGAGATTCAAGACACCCGCACTACTACCTCAACTACGATGCTCTCGAAGAGCACTTCAAGAAGGACCATTTCCTGTGTTCCGACCGGGAGTGCATGGAGAAGAAGTTCGTCGTGTTTGAGTCCGAACTAGATCTGCAGGCGCATCAGCTGAGCGAGCACGGGGGAAAGACTGCTGGTAGGGATGCCAGATTGGTAAATATATCGGGCTTCGATTTCAGGCAAACCTACCAGGAGGAGAGGAGAGGTGGTGGCAGGGACGGCGATGCCCGGCGCGAGAGGGAAGGTCGAGGAAGGGGCCGAGGCAGAGATCCGAATGCAGAAACCGTACCGGTCAGCTCTGCTCAACCGCTGCGCAGAGACGAAATCGCTTTCCAGCGACAGATGGCCATTCATTCGGCGCAGTCAGTCTCCAACCGGACATTTGGCGGCCAACTATCGGCATCCGCCCCTGCTCCCGCGCAAGCTCAGAGTCGGAGCGGCGCCTCAACCCCCCGCACAAGTCAGAACAACCTCGTTGCCGCCGCCCAATCTCTAAACGTGGCCGACCCAGCCAGTCTCCCCCCCGAAGAGCGAGCCCGTTTGGTCCGCCACAGCGCTGTTGTCGAACGAGCCTCTAATCTCCTGGCAAACAATCCTCAGAAGATGGACACGTTCCGGGGACACATCTCCTCCTACCAACAGGGCGGCTTGACGGCTCCTCAGCTGATCGACGCCTTCTTCACTCTCTTCGCCGATACTTCTTCGAACGCACTCGGTACCCTGGTCAAGGAGGCGGCGGAGCTGTTCGAGGACAAGAAGAAGGCCGACGCCTTGCGGAAGGCCTGGCAAGACTGGCGTGCCATCAACGAGGACTACCCCAGCTTGCCCGGCCTGAGTGGCATGCACGGCGCTACATCAAGCGCAAGTGGCTGGGCCACGGCAGCGTCCGCAAACCCGGCCGTTCCAAACGCTGCACCTTCTCAGAAACATTCTAACCGCGTACTAAAGCTCAAGAACAGCGTTCGCCTGGGCGGACCAGTTCCCCCTCCTCGGGCTTCGACTTCCGTAACGTGGACTACCTCTCCTGCTGTGCGGCCACCGTCATCGTCCGCGTTCCCCGCCCTCGCTCCCTCATCATCCTCCGCATCGTCCTCTCGGCCATCCTGGACTACCGGCTCTGCCGCGCAGTCTGCCGCTTCAACTTCGACGACGATCAACCGCCCACGGAACACCCAGGCCAGCGGCGAGGACGCCTTCCCCGCCCTTCCTACGGCACCGAAGCCGCAGACCACCATCTTCGGCTACGGCAACGGTCGGAGCGTACGACGGGACTACGGCCACCGAGAGACGGGCTTCCAATGGGGCGATGCTGGTTCCTCGTCGACCGCCGCCGAGCAACCCGTCGAAGAGGCAGACGATGGAACCGGCAAGGGCAAGAAGGGCGGGAAGAAAGCGAAGAAGCAGGTTTTGGTATCATGGGGATAAAAGTTTTGTCAATCAGATCATTATTTTAGCGTATGTGATGGGACATCAGTAAGCGGGAAGCGATTTGGCGATTGAGGTACCGATTTGGCAGCACAGCACGACTTCCAAAATGGCCTACGCGACCAACATGGTAGAAATTATGAGAACATGACAGAATAGATATTGCCCTGGTCTAGGTCCGCGGTGCCGCGAGGTCATTCTTGAGAGAGACAGATTCTCGAGGCCAAAATAGGCTAGATTCACCAAAGTATTTTATTTTCCTATCCTAAACTCCAAAAACGCTCCAGCCCATCTGAGATACCCAACCCGTTCGAGCCCTGCTCAACGCGATACAAACGAATGTGATAGAGCGTTACGCCTTTGGCGGATCAATCGTGCGGCTTTCGTCAACTACATGGCATTTCACTGAGTGGCGGGCTCGTAATATTCCTTGAACCGATCCGTATCCTGCCAGTCGACCTTGTACACGACATTCCAGCAGGCAATCAGCAACATGGGAAACCGAACGGCCCAAAAACCAAGGTAACCATCCGGTAAAGGTCCGACGCTCTTCTTGAGGCTATCGGGCATGTCTTCGTAGTGATTTCGCTTATTTCGAAGTGCTCGCAACAAGTCTAACAGCTTCCAGCCTGTATACTTGCGCTGTTTGCCAAGCGAGTCGACAAAGTCCCGAGGTAGAATGCGGAGAAAGTCGCCCTTGGTAACCTCGGCAGCGTATGTCTCCAACTCTGCAAGTGCAGGAGACGGAGGATCTCTAGGCTCCTTCTCAAAGTGGTCGGATACATCGCAAAGGAAAGCCAACCGCTTCTTGGCTGACCAAAAGAAAGGATGCGACAGCACCTCTCGCGCATTTGGTCGACTCCTGGGATCGGCCTGAAGCATAGATGCGATCAAATCTTTGGCTTCATAGGCAACTTCTCCGAGCGAGTCGAGGGGGCGAAGACTGTAGGTCCCCTTGCGGATGTTGACCTCTCGCATGTACCTGTCGCCACAATCGAAGGGATGTGAACCATTGGTCAAGACATAGAAGAAGACCAATCCGAGAGAGAAAATATCGATGGCGCGAGTGGCACGACGGTTGTGGGGCAAGAGACCATCCGTCACAAGAACAGAGCCGGAACCACTATGTGTGCTGAGGTCGAGGACTCCCGAGTCCCGAGCATCGTCGTCCAAGAGCAACTCTGGAGCGCGCCAGCCCGAGGTACCTGCTGCCCTACCGGTGGTTGCACCAAATGAGGATTGGCCACCCTCGAGTTTCTTGCAGAGGCCAAAGTCAGACACCATCAAGCGTGGTCTACCGTCCTTGCCCATGTTGACAAGAATATTCTGTGGCTTGAGATCTCGATGAACAATTCGGAGGCCATGGAGATGACTGATGCCGTTGGTAATTTGATACAAGATGTTCGGAAGATCACGTCTGCCGGCGTCCGCAAGCTGCCTGAAAAAGTGCGGCTTCTCGACGACGTCGGCCAACGATGCGGCACATCGTTCCAGAGCGATATAGAGAAATCCTTCTCGGACTTGCTGTGAGTAATAACGAATAACTACGTTTGTTAGTAATCTGTGATCGAAAGAGCAGGTCTCATTGTCCGCAACCTACCATTAGGATGATCATCGCTCTCCCTGAGCAAGTTCGTTTCCTGCAAAGCGATCTCGTAGAACTGGATCAACATTCGCTTCACAGCGACTTCGCGCCCGTCAAACTTTCCAGCAAACACGAGAGTGCCATTGCTTCCGGTTCCCAGTTGCTCGTCTGTATCCACCTCAATGTTGCCCATCCGAATAACGGAGCCAGAAACGGTGAACATATCGCTGTTGACAGTCTCAACATCAGGCTCCGGCCTTGAACGCTCGTCTCCGAGGTGTTGAGCGTTGTCGACGGCCTCCTCGACAGTGACTGGAAGATCATCGTTACGGGATTGCGACTGGCCTGGACCACGATTCTTTCGATGCTTAACGCCCCCGCGCCTTCCCCTATGGGCCTTCTTTTTCTTCTCGGGAACTTGTCCATCTGCGATGGTAGCGGAACCTGCGGCTCCGTTCGGACTGGGAGCACTGTTCGTGTTCGAAGCAGCCTTCGCCCTTGGTGTTTCGGGACCTTCTAGCAAGTCTAGATCAGGTATTGGGTTATCGGGCGGGATTTGCCGGGTGGCAATAGGTGTTCGAGGTGTTTGATGGTTTTCGTCAGAAGACGTCGAGTTTGCCGGTGTGGCATGTCTCTCGATGCGAGTCACATCTTCAAAACTCGTCTCCTTAGAATCCTTTGTGTCATTGACGAGGACTGCCTGATCAGTATCACTAGGATCCTCGTCAAGTGGCTCAATAGTGGCCTTGGAAATGTCATTTGTCTTGACGATGTGATCAGGCTGCTCGACCGATTCCGAGAGGAGTGGTGAGTGCTTGCGGTCGTCGACATGGTTACTCTGGGGATTCTTGCCCAAGTGCCACGTCACTAACGCAATGAGGAAGATGACAATGAACGCGGGGTTCTTGATCAGCTCAATCGCACTCTTGACGGCGCTCTGCGGCAATGATTTGACTCTCGTGAGAAGGGTCGCGTCATCGTGAAAAACACTAGGCACTCGCCGGTCCGATTCGTTATCCATCTCATCATGTGGATTACCGATGCCACCCGAAGGAAGCGTTGCAGGCTGGTTGGTGTTTCCTGTATAGCTCTCGAGAAAGTGAGTCCCGACCAGAGCCTTTGCCATACTATCCTGGTAGGTGGTGTCCCATGGATAGCCCAAGTCCCACCAGTCACTACTTTGGGAAATTTGGGCAACAGGGGCATCGATGATGAGCGGGTAAGCACGGCCAGACATGGCGTACCAGCTCCCAGAGGTCGTTTGATTGAGGAAGATGCTATTGCTTCGCATTCGTGCGATGGTTTCGTCTTGCGAAGGCATCGGTGGTTGGGGCAGAACAATCAAGTCGGGGTTGCTCTCTGAGGTGGCATCCCAAGGTCGACAGACGTCAAACACACGGGCGACCGGGGCCGAGAAAGTCTCGCCGAAGCGAGGTGCGGGGCTCTGGGAGCGAGCATAGTCGAAAGCATACACTCTACCGTCATGCTTGCTGGCGATGTACCAGTTATCGATCGAGGCATGGTGTTGCTGATAGAGATCGTTGTCGAAGTTATTGGGAGTCCACTCAGAATACTTCAAGGTCGCAATGGGACGACCATCTCGTCGCTGAATGCCAACTGTATACTCGGTCCGTCCCAGGGTAATTGTCCCGATTGAGCTGCACTCTTCGTTGTCCGCTTCATATAGGGCATTGGGTCGAAGACAGCTTTCCGCCTCGTTGACATGAGACCCGCTCGACCCAAACCACTTGAGAATTCTCCCAGTAGCTGCGTCGAGCGTGATCATGGTCGTCTTCTTGTCGCCCGTGTAAACCACCGGAGGATTTTCAACGGCATAAGGAGCTAACTCTTCTACCAGCTTCTTCATGGTGAAGCCTGCCCAGACAAGGCCGGCGTCGGAGTCGGGGTTCCAGACGTAAAGCCCCCCGTCGCGGTTCGGTTCAACGGCCCAGATGTAGTGGTCGACCGGGTTGTAATCGTCGTCTAGAACGGAATGATTGGCGCGATGGTGAGTCGTCTCTACCATGGGTTGGTCGACCTCGAGATGCCAGCGTTCCTTTCCCGTCTTTCGGTCGCTTGCGTATAGATCTCCATCGACGGTCGCCAGAAGAACAAAGTCTTCCACTTCCCAATCCTTCAGACTCCGCGCAATCTGCGGCGAGGAGAGCCCAGAAGCAGGCACGCTGCTGGGTCGTTGACGTCGTGAAGGATGTAGTGCTCGGACGGACTGAGCCGGAGCCAAAGTTGCTAGGGCGCTCGCATCGTCAGGAATGATGACGTTGTCGTGTTGTTGTTTTTGGTTCTTGCGGTTGGTGGCATGTGCCTTTTGCTGCTGCTGCTGCTGCTGCTGCTGTTGCTGTTGTCTTTGTTGTTGTCGTTGCTTCAGGGAAGCTGCCCTTCGAAGATTGCTAGCCGTCTCGCGGGCCGAGTCGGCAGCGTCGATGGGCGTTGCAGCCCAATCAAGGGCTGCGGCATCATCGGAGAGCTGTTGGCTTCGGCCAGCAACGCGGTGGATATCGGGAAGGGTAGCTTCACCGGCAGGATGACGCTGCTGCTGAGCATCTACCAGCGGGAGCCATGGAATGAGAATGCAGGCAAAGGCGAGGAGGATTTTCTGTTGCTGGGACCGACGTCCCTCGCCGGGAGGTCGTCGCAGCATGCCGTGAGAGTGGTCAGATTGCGTGGTCGTTTACATGAAATCTTCGGCGGCTCTTCAGAAGGGTGACCGTTGCTGTCGAGGAACAATAGCCATGCCAGATGGGCGGGATGGGACGAGAATGGAATACTGGGGTCGGGGGCTCCGTAAACAATGCAGAGTGAAGTCACAGCGCTGTGCCCTTGTCGGACGGAATGGGAGGTTCAAATGGCGTCGGATTCGAAGAAGATGACGACGAAATGAGATGGGCGAATTGATGCTCGCGGAGTCGTTAGGAAAAGAAAAGTTCGAGATACGAGATGGCATGGAGGGAGGATCGGAGGGAGGGACAGAGAGAAGGATCAGAGAGCGAACGTGGAGGATCGGACAGCCAGGGAGAGAGAGGTCGTAGGCCGTGAGTGCCGCCCTCAGTGCCTGCCCTGCCCTGCCACACGCTGACACCACCCCAGCGCTGGGAAAGCACGTTTCTTGTGGGTGGGAAAGCGGGTGGAAGGTGGCACGGACGCAGGATGGTTAAGGCAGGAGCTGCAGGCGAGATGGCCGAGCACTTGAGGTAGGTACCTACCAAGACACACCCAAGACAGCCAAGACGCCTTGCGAAAAGCGAGCAAACCATGTACACAGTTGGTGTTTGCCAGGTCTACACACTGTCTGTCGCACTGCCTCACGCACTGCGATGTTGCCCTCATCTCATCAATGCGTGAACCATGCTTCTCACTGCCAACAGCCATGGTTCTCTCACTCTTCCTCTCTCCCCCATGAAACATTCATACCGTTCGCGCGCCCGAGTCCTGTCTGTCTTAGGTATCCGAGGGAGGGGCCATTTCTTGTGGGATCTAACTCGAGCCCGTGCGCAATCGTTTTCCCTCCAAGTCCTTGCCGGTCACCCCAAATCCCTCCGAAGCCCTCCCTCCCTTGAGCGGCCCAGACCGAGACGAGAGCGCTAAACTCAACCAGGACTCAGCGAGACCATGATCAACTCAACCTCGTCAACAGTTTCATCAAGGCGACCTCGTTTTAGTCTCAGCATCGATTTCTATCTACGGGTACCTCAAGCACAAGGTGGCAGAGCTTGAACTCGCTAGACGAAACACCACCTTGTAACCCACTGCCAGTATTGAGAAGAGACAATCCATCATCAAATCCGTTCGTCGCACTCACCTACCCTACAGCAAAATGTTAGGGACTTTGGGGCGTCCGAGCAGGACTGCCGGTAGCACGGTGAGCAATGAGACTCGTTTACCGATGAACCATCGGCACCATTGGCTGCATCCTGGCTCCCACTTGTTTGATCGCCTCGCCCTAGGGGATGCGTGAAGAGTACGTGCTCTCACGTCCGAGGTGTCCGCCAGTTACCCCTGCAGTCCCACCACCAATGGAAAAGAATATCCATTGCCGCGAAACATATGGAATGATCCCACCCTTCTCATCATCGGCTGACCAAGGACCAAAGCCCTGGTCGACGTCAAGGAACCAGCCACCATTCCTCAACATCGCCCAACGTCATGGGAGTAATTGGTTAATCGTCATCTTCGGATGCTCCCTTTGGGTTTTCAGGAATTCACATACAGCAAGCGTCTCATAGACCCTCGATCCAGTATTCATCAACGCCTGAATTCGCAATGGGCAAGATCTCCAATTGGAAGCTGGGATGGTCCAGAACCTGGAAGGGCAATCGTCGTGAGGATGCAACTTGTCTCTACGTATAACGAAATGCGTCAATCAAGTAGGATACATTATCATTCACTTGCGACACAAACGACCAGTTTGAAGAGTCAACCACGTGCCTAATGTCTCAAGGGTGTTACCGTATAAAAGACCGTCTAGGATCTTGGGCATTTGTTCAACTATCCACTCTTCGCTACCCACAGCAGTGGGTGCATAGAAGACACCCCAAGGATCGAGCTTCTTCTTCAGAGCATAGAGGCGCTTGTAGTTCTCGCTGCCATAAAACGACTGCTGGAAGTTGGGCTCCATAACGTCGCCCTCGTTACCATAACCACCAGCGCCCGGTGAGATATCCCGGAGTTGCTTCATCCAGACGTTGGTGACCTTTTTGTTTGCGGCGAGGACTTGGTCAGGGGTACTGTTGTCGGCGTCCCAGCCCGTGCCGATGATGGCGAACATGGAGACATCGCGCCACGCGGGGTTGACAGAGCTGGAGGGCGTATCGGGAGGGGCAGCACCGTTGATGTTGTAGGTGATGAGCATGGATCCGTCCTCTACAATGCTTTGGAGGGCATCGAAAGTCTTCTTCTTGAGCTTTTCATCATTCCAGTTCTTGCGCGGGATCAGACGAGATCCGGTTCGAACGGCAGCTGCGCCGACCGATGCGGTAGGGAAATGGCTCTTCCAGGTATCGTAGAAGTTGTCATGGGAAAAGAACTCGGGCTCAACGCTGAAGTTGATGGCCTTCCATTCCTCGAGGAGAGGGTTGATCATGGCCTTGAATGCGGAGAGCTCCATGCCAGGAACGAGCCACGGGAGCATTCGCCACCGGTAACCGTTGGCCCGCATGTTGTATAAGACAGAATAACCATATGTATGGTTACGGTTGTACTCGGGAAATTTCTCCCAGTAGATACGCATTCCCTTCCAAAAGGTATCCATCGTCATGTTGGTCGCGGCGGTCGACAAATTCCACGTCACACCCGAGAAGATCATCTTAGGCCAAACACGAACGGTCATCGAGGTGACAACACCCCAGGTAGCTGCAAGGAATTAGCGAGGCGCCATCTAATCATCGGTCGGAGCGAAGTTTATTTACCACCACCGCCACCACGGATAGCCCAAAACAGCTCGCTGTTCTGCTTCTCATCAGCAGTAATGAAGCGCCCGTCAGGAGTAACGATATCGACACTGAGAACCTGGTCGGATCCCAAGCCAGCGATAGGGGACATGGGAGAGTGGCCACCCATGGCAGTATAGCCGCCGCTGATACCGACCGTCTAGCACATGGTTGGAAAAGGGTTCGAGTCGGGGCTTGACCTGGGGAGTATTACTTACGCGACACTCTCCGCCAACGGCAGTATAACCATGCTTGTGGGCGGCTTCGTACAGCTCAAAGACTTGGATACCTGCACCGATCTTGAAAGCAGGGCCCTGATATTTACCAGCGGACTTGTAATTCTCAATGACTTCCAGCTTTTTCAAGTTGTGGGTCCAGACATTCAAGGAGCCAGCGCCGGTAGATTTACCAAGGAAGTCATGGCCGGTGTTACGGATGATGAGACGAAGGTTGAGGGAGCGAGCAAAGTTGACAGCAAGCTGGATCTGCGACACAGAGGTCGCGTTGACAGAGTACACAGGAAGGCCGCCGAGCTCGCATGTAGCTCCCCCCTTACCAGCATTCTGAGGCAGGCAAGAAGAACCCTCGAACAGAGGAGACATGGCAGAGGTTGGGTCCTCATCACTGTATGGGGCAGTCAGGCATTATGGTCAAAACAGAACAGGTAAGCGTGCGACTGACTGGGTGTCGGAGTTGGTCCAGTTGTCAAGGATATATTGACACTCGTTGGCATCATAGTGCTCACCAGAATAGCAGGCGGCACCGAACGGAACTGTCTTGATGAGGGCACCTCCTGTAAGCAAGTCTAGGGCGTTCCAAGTGATTTCGTTGGGCCATGCGACATCCCCAGGCATCACCTTGCACCGCTTGCTGAGCGCTTCGCCCTCATCCGCAAATTGAAAGAGCGAGATATTGCTCAAGCCCAAGTGGGTAAGATTGGACAAGACGGCATCAGTGAGCTGAAATTCACCGCCTCGTGGCTCCGTCGCAGGTGCAATGTTTGTTTCATCTGCGTCTGTTACGGGGGGGATGTTAAAGACTGTTTAAGTACAAAGTATGATTTTGCATATGCGACGTCACCGATGCTCAGTTGGGAGAAATATCACATACCCACGACCTCGCCGGCAACTCTGATTGTCTGGGCGTCGACAAAGCTGCCAAGAGAAGCAGCAAGGAGGAGAAATCGACTGACAACGGCCATGGTGATGAAGGAGAGCGAACCTCGATGAACGGGTGAGAGGGACGAAATGAGTCGACTGCGATTCTCGTACAGTGGTGTTGGAAGTTATATGGACGGCTTTCATCAGTTACCAGTTCGTTTTGGATGCCTCAACTCCGCAACCATGGCGTGTGGTATCCATGTTTTCTGCATACAACCCTCGCCGCCTAGTCTTGGCATATGGAGGAGGACTCTCCAGCACAGCTGGGTCGTTATTCCCGGAGCCCCTCCCCCTCTCTTTAGCATTAGGCCGCCGACCAATTTCTTAACGAGGTAACCTTGGAAGTCAGACTCCATTGCTGAATGAGGATTGGAACCCTCCTTACTGAGCCGTGAGGCTGCACGGGATGTGTAATGAAGTTGCCGGAACTAATATCAGACCCTGGACCTGGCTGGCTGGCCGACTATCCGTTGCGGCAAGGTTTACGGGCGCATGGACCCTCGAAACTGGGATCATGTTTGCCCTTGATTGACAAACCTCAGCTTGGGACATTTTCTCTTGGTCAGTTCAAATCTTGAGGGAGGAGAAAATGAGGGGCGAGTTTGTTTCATCCAGAGGTCAGTCGAGACGTGGTGGCCATCTTCAAAGTCGGAACCACGTCCAAATGTCTCTCGTCAGCACCCCGCAGACTACTCTCGACACCGTTTCGGCACATTGAGAGGAAATCAAAACTCGAACAGCATCGCAACGTAAAAGCCGCCGAGGGAATTCTTGGCCTGGAAAAATGAGGCAATACCGCTATGGATAAGAGTATGCCAAGGCTGAGAGGCTCAATTAACACGTCTGAGGAAGGGTAAATCCTTCACTTCTTCGACGCTTCTGGGTGCGGCATATTCGAACCCACGGAGCCAAGACAGCCAAGAGGGCCGAAAGAGCCATCAGAATCAATAAGCAATGGACTAAGTCTACCAGAACCCTAGCTCCGATACGGAGACGAAGCATCGGCGGATCCGAACTACCTGGCAAGCCTTTGACTAAACCACTCACGGATACTTGAGAGGGGCTCACGGACCTGTCTCGGAGAGTATGCATCCACAGACAAGGATGGGTGTATTTGGACAGTCAGCCACGCGACAGCGACCGCCGCCGCCGAATGATGTGAGTGATCGACGACATCATTCGAGACAGATCGAGAAGAGGGTTATCGTTGAGAGGGGGGCTCTCTAGCAGGATCGTAGTGAAGTAGAAGATCTTGACAGCTTATCCATCATCGTCGTGGGATTCGATCTCGGGGTGAATACACGCTTCTGAGTAAACGGACAAGATCTCGGAGTGACATGACACCCCTTCGGCCTCACTGCAAGAAGTCGGCAGTTAATCAAACTACCCGATCGCTTTGTGCGGAAAAATCTTCAGCCCTTCCTGGTCAACCTCAGCCCGGTTGGGTCGTCACTGTCGGTTCACCGGAGGCACGCCCTTGATCGCTGGCGGAGATGGAACCTTGAACCTTGGACAAGGTTGGTATGGGAGCTTTTGAGAGCCTCACACTAGGAACCTGGACGCCGGTAGAGCTGTGCTTTCAGTCACCATGTCTCGTCGCCTTCCCAATCGAAGACTCAGCATGCTTGTCTAGCGTAGTCCTAGGACGATCCCAACACGAGCCCTGCCGTGGCAGTTGCCCAACGGGAAAGGTCAGAGAGAATTACAAAAGCAGCTGGCTGAAGATTCACCCGGCTGTTGACCTCGTTCTTGTTCTTAGACGGTTTTCTCGATACTCCAACATTTGACTGAATCCCGCGACAGATGGGTAGTTCCCTGTCCTGAACTATTTTCCCTTCATATCACCTTCTCAAGGAGATCGGAGTAGCTGCCAACGACCTCAAGTTCATGGCGTCGGTTCTGTCATCTCGGAGGCCCTCTCACCGGGACGTCACACAACTCCCGACTACCCCGCGGCAAGAAACGGCGATTGTTCTGTTATTCTTCTTTCCCGCTCTATCATTGCTCGTGTTCTCCTTGCGCGCTTATAGTAGGATAAAGACTCGTCAATGGGGCCTGGGTAAGTAACTCAGAGCTCGAGAATCTCTCAAAGCTTAGGGTTGCCAGGGATTGTTAGCTGACTGACACACCCTTAGATGATTACCTGTGCGGTTTTGCGACAGTATGTGGTAGTCGATATCCCCTAGTTGGGGTCGAAGGGGAAAACATCGACTGACATTGCCTAGATACTGGCGTTGTTGATGGCCGGACCGACATATATGTGTAAGTCACCGAGGAGCAGGTGCTCGTTGCATTGCTATTATATTTCTAGGATGTGATCTTCCGCAGAACTGACAACGCATAGACGTTAAACTATGCTATGTTGGTTTCCGTCAAGTCGACGTCCCCCAGTCCTACGATGCATCGGCTGGCCTGTGGTGGTTCTTTATGGCGCAGATGATATACAACCCCATATTGGCGTTGGTCAAGGCCTCCGTTCTGGTCTTCCTCCTCCGACTCAGCGGTCAGAAGACAAGAGTTCGATGGAGTATTTACATTCTCAACGTCATCAACGCCGGATTGGCAGTTGCCATCTTTTTCGTCGCTCTGTTGCAATGTCTGCCCATCAACGCCAACTGGGATGAAGAGGCAAAGGTGAACGCTACGTGTATTGACAGCTCTTTCCACGTAATTACATCGGCCTTGACTATCCTAACCGACTTTGCTGTGCTGGTTATCCCGTTTGGAATTTTCTTGAGTTTGAAGATGCCAATTGGAACCAAGGTCGCTGTCATCGGCGTCTTCATGTGTGGTCTTGTGTACGCTTTCTCACACCCTTACCCCTGGCTTGAGATGCTGATATCATCGGTATGTAGTGTTATCGTCGTGTCACTCATTCGGCTCGTCGATATCTTCAGGGTCTTTTACGTGCCCGGCGCCGCCGTCGATTTCTTTTATTCCATCACCATAGTCTATTCCACCGTCGAAGTCAACCTCGCCATCATCTCTGCCTCGGTTCCTGCGTTGCGATACATTGTCAAATATTGGTTCCCACGCCTGTTTGGCAGCACGGGACGAAACAGCAAGTACAACCCGAATAAGAAGGCCTATTTCGTGAACGTATCTCGTACTGGCCCTCGAGGCAGCGATGCCGTGGCTTTAAAGGACATGCGAGGTTCTCGACACCGCACCGAGATTCGAAGCAATTCCCCAACCGGATCTGAGGAGGAGATGATGACATACAATGGCATCATCCGCACCATGGATGTCAATTTGACGTATTCGAGTGCTGCCAGTGGCCGAAATTCACGGGGTTCTAGTGTCTATAAAAGTGAAGTTGAAGAAACGAGGAAGGCTGTGTCGTGAGAAAGTGTTGTCAACATCGAATTGGGCGATGGTAGCATTGAGAAGGATTCTTACTGCCGCCCCGCACCAGTAACAACAGCATCACCCTCTATCGACGTGAGTAAAGGTGAGGAAACGATGGCCTCGGTCGCGTCCAGGACTCCTGGCACTACAAATATAGACGAGGACCTCTCTACCAATGTATTGTTCCCCCCCATCTGCGCTGAGCATATCCAGATCAACTTCTTTAAAGAGCCAACAGAAGGAGTCGAGTCCTCGTGGTATCTTGTTCATCAAGGTATTTTCAATTGAAACGTCATTATGTGACCCCTGCCCGACCAATTTTCTTTACCAGTACAAGCAAACCACTCCTGGCAAATGCAAGACAAAGAAACATCTTTCTAACCCAGAATCTCCTCGCTCTCCTCCAATACTTCCTCCACAATCTCTTCGATCACGCGCTCCTGCTCGCTGCTGTCGTTTGCTATCGACTTGGTCTTGGCCTCTAGTAGTGCAGCGTGAGGATCAAGCGGCGCGCCCAGGGCCTCTCGTTCCTCTACGTTCTCCTCCTCAACTTCGGCGCGCCAGGCGTGCCATTCCTCGAGCATGCGTCGGCGACCCTCCACGACGGCGAGATCGGCCGAGGCGCCACGGTCGGCATCTTCTTGTTCGAAGACCCGGCTGTATTCTCGGAGGTTCTTTCGGATTTGCTTCTGCTCATCCTTTGATAGCAGGGTCGGGGGGCGAGGTCGCCAGGCGAATTGCTTAAATTTCTCGAGCGGCTCCTCTCGTAGAGCCTCACCCTTGAAGTCATAGATGTGGTAACCATTTTCCATCTATCGAAAAGTTAGTTGTGGGTTTATTTAGTTGTCAATATCTTGTCCTTACTGAGTGCTTCCAGGCCGATGCCCAGGTGGCAACGAATCGACCTGAGGGGTCCCACTCAACATCCGTGACGCCGTAGTGGTCCGCGGTGTTCATTTGCTGGAGATTTGCGGTCAGGTCCTTCTCAGCCTCAGGCTTCTCACCCTCGAAGTCGAGATCAAAGAAGTCGAGATCCGAGCTCTGCTGGTTGTGGATGGTGGCAATGACCACGAACCGGCCCCGAGGAGACCAGTAGATGGCGTTGCTGTTCTTCTTCTCGAGCGTCCGGAGATGCTTGAAGTTGCCGGCAAATTGGCTCTTGGCCTTTTCGGGGCAGAAGAAGGCAACGGCTGTTTTGGGAGCAACGGCTACAGCGCCGACAGGCTCGGTGGTGGTGATGATGGCGAATCGGTCGCCCTTGGGCTCCCAGGCAAAGTTGATCACAGTGTCCTTGATAGTATCAACGACCTCGACTGGAACACCCTTTTCCTTGATGCGGAAGATCTCCAGTGTTGTGGCTTGTGACTTCTTGGACTTGGAGTGACGATCGACCTTGACACAGAGATATGCTGCCTCGGATTGCCAGTGAAGCTTGACGTCGCTAACGCTGAAGAGGTTGAGCGATCGAATGACTTGCTTCGAAGGGATGCTCATCAGGCCGACCTTGGCCGGGTTGCTGCCGATTTCGGGAGTCCAATAAGTGATGAGCTGCTCGTAGGTTTTGATGCCGTCTCGTCGTGGTGTTGCAGGGGCCCAGTCAAAGTCCATAACGCCCTCAATTTTGATAGACGTCTTGTCGAGGAGGTTCATGCGAGGGAGTTCGTAGACGGAAATGGATGAGCCTTGGGTCAACCGAGCAACGTACTTGTCGTCGGCGGACCACTTGAAAGCAGGCCACTGCAGCTTGGGTGGCGGCTTGCCTTCCTCGGGCTTGGGGGTATCTAGATTGGCAAAAGAACGGAGCGGTTTCGCGGAGGCAATATCCCAGATGACATAATTCTTGCCATGATCATCAACGGACAGGGCTGGGTGGCCTTCGTCAGGGATCGAGATTGGCCTGTTAGACCAAGTAACGAGGTACTTCTCATGAGGAGAGAAGGCGACGAGGTTGACGAAGGGATGAGCAAATCGAGCCTGCCTTGACCAGGATGAGCCGCCCCAGAGTTGGACGCCCTGCGCATGGACGGAAATAAGGTAGGTTCCCATGGGCGACCACTGAACAAAGGTCTCAGTCCAGTGCTGCCGGTCGACAATGCTCTCAGGCTGGTCCTTTTCGTTGTTCCAATAAACTCCAACATTGTCGCCTCGATACATGATGAACTGATCCCGGCCGCGGCCCGAAGGGTCCTTCAACCACCATCGCAAATGCTCCTTCTCGGCGAATTCGTCGATATGGGGGGGCTGGTAGTTCTCGTCAACTCGGCCTTCTCGTCCGTATCGCTCGATGTCTGTCAGTTTGTTGACGCGCAGAGTGTGCTTCTTATCGAGGGGAACCGAGTCCAGCGATCGGGTCGCCGCAGCGGCCTCGGCAGGTGATGAGTACTCGACAAAGGCAAATCTAGATGTTCCGTTAGAAATATCGAGGGAATGTGTTTCGTTTATCATGACTCACCGAAGAGACTTGCCATCGTCGCCCATGGGCATGTGAATAAGATCCTCTCGCGTCTTTCCGACCGAGTTCAGTTTCCTGAGCAAGAATTTGACCAGCTTGGGCTTCTGCTCCTCCGTAACCTCCGGTAGGCCATCGATGACCACAAAACTATCATACCCCTGCTCCAACTGGACCTCGAACCTCTCGCGTAGATCGGAAATATCGATATCGTCCTCATTGAACTCATCGTCGTCGAGGTCCGCCTCGCGGAGGTGGTCGAAAGACGGCGCCATGCTGGGCGAATCTGACGGTGGTGAAGGAGGGGTGCAGAAAATTGCCCCGCTCTCTTTCACAGTTGTATAATGAAACTTTCTGAGGGCTGGCAGCTTTCGCCTTACGAACAGGGGCAAAATGAAGAATTCTTTCTGCGAGAGAGGCGACCTTCCAAGTGACGCAGGGATCTGACCGCAGGACGTGCTCGTGAACTCTGTCGGTGGCCGATCTGCTGCCGCAACAAATTTGTGGTGTTCTTACTTTCCACAAAGTGTGCGCGACGGAGAAGCGATCTTCCTCCGCCGAGCTTTCCCCGATGGCGGGGCAAGTCACGTGGGACCTGTGCCTGGCGGAGGGGTCGTTCCTAGAAGCTAGGAGCTTCAGAAAAAAAGGCGACGACGTGCTGCAAGGCTTCAGCATTTCGCAACAAACGTCCTGATTCCAAAGGTTGATTGTTTTGCTGAATTGCTCACTATGGTACGTTACTCCACCGCAGGTTTTCGCGCCCCAGGAGACAGGCAGACTAACCCTTGCGGCTCAGTCTTTCCAGCCAACCCAGATTTTCGAGGAGGGCACCACGGAGGAGAAAGGCGAGAATGCTCGTCTTGCGGCTTTCGTGGGCGCCATCGCTGTTGGCGATCTCGTAAAGAGCACCCTAGGTCCCAAAGGAATGGACAAGATTCTACAGTCAGCGTATGTTTGTCACAAGCTTCGATCCGACCCCCCTTTTTGACAAGAAGTTTAGGTCAACTGCAGAGATCATGGTTACCAACGACGGAGCAACTATACTCAAGTCGATCGCTCTTGATAACGCTGCCGCGAAGGTGTTGGTCAACATTTCGAAAGTTCAGGACGATGAGGTCGGTGACGGCACGACTTCCGTGGCCGTTCTGGCTGCTGAGCTGCTGCGGGAGGCCGAAAAGCTGGTAGACAAGAAGATTCACCCCCAGACCATCATCGAGGGTTATAGAATAGCGAGCCAAGCGGCACTAAAGGCGCTTGAGGGATCAGCAGTGGATCATAGCAAGAGCCCCGAGGCATTCCGACAAGACCTGTACTCGATTGCTCGCACCACACTCAGCTCCAAGGTTCTTGCCCAGGATCGTGATCACTTCGCTCGACTGGCCTGCGACGCCGTTCTCCGACTAAAACAGGGCTCCGATCTGAGCCACATTCAGATTATCAAGAAGGCCGGAGGCAAGCTTAGCGATTCCTATCTCGACGAAGGCTTCATCCTAGACAAGAAGATCGGCGTCAACCAGCCGAAGAGGCTCGAGAAGGCAAAGATCTTGGTAGCCAACACATCCATGGACACCGACAAAGTCAAGATTTTCGGAGCACGAGTAAAGGTTGGCTCAACAAGCAAGCTTGCCGAACTTGAGAAGGCCGAGAAGGACAAGATGAAGGCCAAGGTCGAGAAGATCAAGGCACACGGCATCAACTGCTTCATCAACCGCCAACTAATCTACAACTGGCCCGAGCAACTTTTTACTGATGCCGGTATCATGTCGATTGAGCATGCTGACTTTGACGGCATCGAGCGGCTGGCATTGGTCACTGGCGGTGAGATTGCCTCGACCTTTGACCACCCGGAGCAGATCAAGCTGGGTCACTGCGATTTAATCGAAGAAGTCATCATTGGCGAAGACACCCTCATCAAGTTCTCAGGCGTGTCTGCAGGCGAGGCTTGTACGGTTGTGCTCCGTGGTGCGACAGAACAGCTGCTCGATGAGGCGGAGCGAAGTTTGCACGATGCCCTGGCCGTCCTCTCTCAAACCGTCAAGGAGCCAAGGACTACTCTTGGGGGTGGGTGCGCTGAGATGCTGATGGCAAAGGCCGTGGATGCGGCTGCGGTTCGCGTAGAAGGAAAGCGGTCACTAGCTGTGTCCAGCTTTGCCATTGCTTTGAGACAGCTCCCTACGATCCTGGCGGACAATGCTGGTTTGGACTCGGGTGACCTACTGTCTCGACTTCGAAATGCGATCTACAACGGACTCACAACCTATGGACTAGATCTGACGTCGCCTGGCGGAGGCATTGCAGACATGCGAGATTTGGGTGTTATCGAGAGTTACAAGTTGAAGAAAGCCGTCGTGTCGTCCGCCAGCGAGGCCGCAGAGGTGAGAAGGCCCTCCATACCACACTTCTGCCAAAGAGCAAATGCTAACGTGTCATAGCTTCTTCTCCGAGTCGACGACATCATCCGAGCAGCACCTCGCAGACGCGAAAGGATGTAAAGGGACGGTTGAGCGGACACTAAAGCGTGTGTCGGGTTGGCGTAGATCATGATGACCTGTAATGATACCATTAGACGAGGCCGACATGGCGATGCAAAAAGGACTGTCGTGAATGATCAAACCCCTGCCTCGTTATGGTTTCTTGGGCGCATACCCCCGCAGCCGGTGGCTGAAGGCTCATCTGCCCCTTCGATGAGTCGTGAAGTGTTTGCTTCTCGACGCCAGTGAATGGTCAAATTGCCTTTGACATTGACTTTCTTGCTGCCTTTAGTTCCGTTGGGCGTTGATTGGTCACCTAGTTATTGAATCCTCATCTTTTTCTCACCTCACCACCATAGGCTGCGCTTCCGCCTTAGGGCAGTCTCACTTTCTTCTCACCTCTCTTTTTCCCTACGAGATGGCTTCCCTATTCTATCCATACCAACCTTCCTTGACTCTATCATATACAGCCATGAGCTTCGTCTATCCCCACTTGTCCTCTTTCTTCTACACCTGAATCATCACATCATTCTCGAAAGACACATGTCTTAAATCTAAGCAACTCCGACACCAGCGAGTAGCCATGGGACAACTCAAGATAACGGACATGTTCTCTTCACAGAGCTCAACGCCAAGCCACACGACTGATGCATCACCTCAGAAGCCCGACGCACAACTCAGATCTCACCAAGCAACTCAACCAACCTCCGAGGAAAATGACTTACGAGTTCGACAAGAGGTGTCTTCTTCAGCTGATTCTGCCCCTTCAAAAAAACGGGCAGGCCGCTTCGAGGTTCATATAGCAGCCAGATCACCACTTTACAATAGCATCGAAACCGCGACCCGTTCTTCGATATCGATTCCTGCAACACCAGACTCGGTCTTGCGGTCCTCACAGATCAGCAACTCAAGGGCCATCAAGCAAGGCGGTAATTACGAGGAGACGACAATTCCCGAAACGCCTCGCTCTATGCCACGGATGAAGATTCCAAGCTTGACGGGCCATAAAGTCTCTGTCACAGCCTCACACCAACGTGCGCCCAACTCTGGAAATCCCAGCAAAAGCCCTCTATCGCTGAAGGGTGACTCACCCTTTAATACCATCGACATTTCGTCAGGAGTTGACACAGACTGTGAGATAACGCACATTCGCGTTACGCCAAAGAAGAAGCGCAATGGGAAGACCACACCATGCAAGGGCAGCAACGCCAGGCCGGCGACACTCGGAACTCATGCAGCACGTTCGTCCACTCCGACCAAGAAGAAGGCCAAGTTGCCCGATAGGCGCAATTCCGAGCCTCCAAAGTCTCACTTACCTTCTTCCTTCACGCCTCTCAGCGCCCCGCAAGCCGCAACTTCGCGTTCCGTTCCCTCAAGTGCACCACAGCTGAGGCAGGGCCGAGGTGGCGCTGCCATCAAAGCAGCGGTTCTCCAGCAGATAAAGCATGCGGAGGTAGGAGACGATTCGGACTGCATCCTCGAAAAGGTTACGCCCCTGACCAAGAGGCGAAAGTTGCACCAGTCTCAACATGCGCACACCAAGAAGATATGTGTGGTTGCCAAGGCCACCAGAACCACCCCATCACCCAAGCCAATCTCTCGTTCTCCAGCACCTGCCCTCAGCAGCGAAAGCGATACAGACAGCGAAAGTCCTGAACCCGACGACACCCCGACGAACCGGAAATTGGCAAGGCCAAGGGGTCGGCTCAGAGTATTCCCTTCGCCGTCATTCACCGGGCGTCGTGTCCTCTTCAAGTCTGAGACCAATGCTACGCCGTTACCCGCCCCTTCCTTGGAGTCTGATGTGAACAGCCCAGTCATTGATCTTACCGGGGCCGAATCGTCCGACAGCTCGTACATCACCTCGGATGATGAGAACTCCTTCGCGAGATTGTCGGCAACGACGCATTCGCCCAAGATGACCAAACTTGTGTCTCTATGCAATCCTCGGCAGAACCTTAGAGCCTTCGAAACCTCCAACATCTCCAGTCTCGATGCTCACATTGGGGGGTTGGAAAGAAGGCCATCCCCAACATCGAGCGAGGAAACCGTCTTCTACACTCCTCCAGAGGTGCCGCAGTTTGTTCACGAAATCTTACCTGCTAGGGCAAAGGAAGTCAGAGACAGCCCCTTGAAGAGGCTAAAACAAGAAGCCGACCTGCCTTGCCCGTCCGCGTCACCCTTCTATCGAGGCTTCGGTGATGAGACGGGTGGCAAATCGTCTCGTGCACTGCCAAGCGGATTGGATCTCTTTTCGCAGAATCTCTTTACTCGCCATTCTCGTACAGCCCCACCTTGCCAACTCCCTGGAGTCGATGAGAATGCGCACCTACCGCTGAAGATGGAGAGAGATTCCGAGGTGGAACAGGATTCATCGCCAATATCCTACCACAGCAGCGGAGAGGAGGAAGAAGATGAAGAAGAACAACCAGAGGTTCAATGTCCGCCTCGGTATGTGCAGTCTCAACCCGGGAGGCGCTTCACTTCAGTCTCGTCGTTTAGGCAGTCGGAATTTGGTTGGGACGAAGAGTCTCACAACGATGGTTTCACCCAGCGCCAGCAAACCCTTCCACGCATCGAGCAGGACCGGAATCCGATCCCATTCGACCCGTACAACATGCCGCGCGTAGGCAGTGGCGGGTACGAGCCTCAACCTCCCCCCGAGGTTGCGCAGCCGTACATGTTGCAGCCCGCGTACCACGGGGATGTCCTCTTGGCCATGCAAAAACGTGGATTGTCGGGAAAGTTCAAGCCTCATCACCGGAACACGTTGGTTGGACTCAAGGGAATCCTCAAGAGCCCGAAATCCAGCAGTGGCAGTGAGAGCAACAAGGCCGTTTCCTTCATCAAGCGACCCCGGCACCAACCTTGCATTGAGTGGCCCGGCCTGCTGTTCGTATCCGACAAGAAGCCTCTCGAAGAGGTCACGGAGGAGGCACTTCGCAGGGCGCGAAAGGAGCGCAAGAAGTTACAGAGAAGGGCGCAGAAGCAGCTGGAGAGGAAGCGAAAGAAGAAGGCTCGGAGCAAGGCGAGGAAGAAGTCGCGGCAAGGGTCGTCGACGAACAACCAGAGATGCGTACGGTGTGAGCGGTATTGTTGATGCTTATTGGGACGGTCTGGGTGAGGAAAATCGGGATTGCTTTATGCTCACATCTGTGTCTTAGTCGGAGATGGGCGGCGGCAGGCGACGACGGATCATGTAATACCGGCATTGTTCGATAGGATTTGCTGTTTGGCGCATAAATCAATCAAACAAGGTAGTCAGGGTAGTTATCGGACAAATGTCTCTCTCATCTTGGTTCTGATGCAAACGCGGTGATCTGATTTGCCTAGCGGTTTATTATCAGCTAGCCGCCCCGACGTGTCCGAGATTACGAGCGACGGGGGGGTGGATGGGCGGACAGGGGGCTTAGGCTTACAGAGGCTCACTCACACTGTGAGGCTCTGCAGCAAAAGAATGGGTTATGAGACAGTTGAATTGGCATAATTAGCACAGCAAAGCACTGTATCCACCCCCACTGCCGCTTCCCTGGCAGCCCCCCCGGTCGTGGGCCCTGATTCGACAATACGACGGCCGTTTGAAGGGG
>JAMYIC010000132.1:65681-83940 GCA_024112705.1 Microcera coccophila
CGTGCGGGCCCCAGGTACTGGCAAGTGTGAGGGAAAAAAAGGGAATTGGAGGAATTGGCACAAAGTCCATGGCGTGCCAATTCTGATTCACACCAACCTGATCTCACCACCAAAGAGCACAGGTCGCAAGGCCGCGTCCCTGGTTTCCCTCGTACACCCACTTTAAGCGCGACCCTGTTTTGGCGCACTTCGATGCGTCTTGACGCCGCTCCTCCTATCCAGAACGGTATTAGCACCAGACCGTTGTCGGTGTGCTGGTGTGTTGGCTGCCGCCCTTGGGCCCTCTCATGGTCCTCCTGTGCCTCCTCCGAGTCCTTGCCATCGTCATCACTAATTCATTAATCCTCCTCCATTTCTTGATCTTGATCAATTCTTGTCGCTCGTTTGTTCGCTTCTCCTCCCGTGTGCATAATTCCTTTTCCTTGTTTGTGCCGTCGCTATCTGCACCCGCCGCCCCCCCCCCCCCTTTATCGTTCGCTACCTACCTTACCTTGCCTTGCCTACCTTACCGCACCCTCCCGCCTTTGCTCTTTTGCCCATATGAGAGACCAGCTTGAGCCTCCTCGACCGTGATTGAATCAATCGCCGTCGTCCCCCGAATACCCTAATGATCCTTTCCCCTTCCCTACTCTCGCTACCATCTCCCTACTGTTATTAACGACACAACTCGGTACCCATTGCTGCTTGTTAGCTTACCCGGCCCCGAGACCCCTGGCCCATCTTGAAACGACTCCTTTGACCCCATCGACCGTCCTAACAACATCAGACCGGGCTGCACAAAACAACACAGGAACGACGCCGCTCAAGCACTGCCCGCTTCCTCCCTCCCAGACGATCCTCGACGAAACGGGACGAGATCAGCTTCGACCTCAACTTCCAATCGACTCGAGTCCTCTCGTTTCCGTGGATCTGTTCCGCGTTGCGATGCAATCATGATTCGCACCTATACCGTCGAAAGCGTTCTCCCCAGTCCCGGCTCTCCACCAGGGATGACCGCGTCCAAGAGCTCAAAATCCTCCTCTTTTCAGTCCTTTAGCAGCGACGATGGCAGTGTCATGGCCGACGTCGGCCACTTCGAAGAAATTGGACTCGATGACGATAGTTCGACCCTCAAAAGCCCCTCTCATGTCACCGTCCGGGCCAACCTACCTGCCAAAGCACCTCCGAGTCGAACCCTCGCCACCGCGGGTAGGAACGCTACCAAAGCTCGCCCTGCGTACCCGAGCCTGCAGACCAACGTCTACTCTTCCAATCCGCGAAGCACCAGCTTGACCGCCTTGACTGAGCCGCGCTCAGCCACTCGCCCCAAGCCCAAACCACTGGCCAACCACTCGACCACTTCACTCCCCTTTTCTCGGCGACCACGCAGTCCCAGTCCGCAGTACTCCCTGAGCCCAAGGGATCCGAACGTTCCAGTTAGGCAGCGTCGACGCAGCTGGCAGACAAATCGTGAACGCAAGTCGTTTGCCGATCTCGAGCGGGAGTGCGACGAAGATGACGGGGATGACATCCCCGATGGCCTGGTCCTCGACAATGTCCCCATTTCTCCTCGCCCGCCTCAAGAACGCGCTCCGAGCAGACCCAACTCCGTATCACCCTCGCCCGATCGAAGTGTCAAAGATCGTACCCGGACTGTCGGCAACGGGACGCCATCTGTCGCACAGGCATCAGGGTCGCTCCGTTCTCCCACATGGAAGGCTGAAGCTGCGATGGCCGGGCGGCCGCCTCGTAGCCCACTCAAGGCTCGGGCACAGAGCTGGAATGCAGCCCTAGCGGAACTCAACGCGGAAGCCAAGGCCTTGACCGAGAAGTTGGAAGAACATGCGGACGAGGTAGAGGAGCATCACACAAAGCGCAGTGGTACAGCTCGACCGACTACCTGGGACTCGAGTCGGCGATCGGTGGATCGCAATTACGAAAGGAAGGAAAGAGTGAAATCGACACCGGAGCTGCCTCCGCTCCGTAGGTCAAATATCATGATTGATCCCCTCCCGATCTCAAGAGAAAAGGAAGCTGTTCTGAGCCGGACTCGACCATCGTGGCTGCCCCCGAAAGACCCCGCTGAGGAGCGACGGCACCTGAAGGAATATCAAAAGATGATGGCCGCCAGTGCCAAGGCTGACGAACGCAGAGAGGCTTCCCGCAGGGCGAAGCTGGAGGGTCGCGACACCAAGGCCGAGAGCTCAATGCATATTTGGGAGGACGATATCCTTCCTCGATGGGATGACGCGGTTCGTGAACGTCGAACGAGAGAATTGTGGTGGAAGGGCATTGCGCCACGGAGTCGAGGAGCCGTCTGGGCGCGAGCGATTGGCAATCAACTTGGGCTTTCCAAAGGATCGTTTCATGCTGCGCTGGCTAGAGCACGAGAAGTCGAAGACAGAGTCAAAAACGACAAAGGCGACGCTGAAGATATTCGGAGAGCACAATGGTTCCAGGACATTCGAAGGGACGTCGCCGACCGGACATGGAAGGATCTGCGCATTTTTGAGGCTGGGGGGCCTTTACACCAGAGCTTGTTCGACGTTTTAAGCGCATACGCCATGTACCGAAGCGATATTGGCTACGTCTCGGGCTGTAACGTAAGTTTTGTATCGCCAAGTGTAACGCCATTTCTAACGTGGCAAATAGACCATTGCGGCTCTGCTCCTGCTCAACCTACCGAATCCGGAGACGGTTTTCATCGCACTCGCGAACATTCTCAACAGGCCCTTGCCGTTATCGTTTCACGCATCCGACCAGGGCGCCCAGGCATCCGCCTATAACCTGGTGTTGCAGACGCTGGCCGAGAAGTCTCCTCTTCTGCACGAACACCTTACCAAGACCCTCGCTTCTGCAAAGGCGGAAGATTACTTGGGTGACTTGTTCACAGGGATGCTCACCGGCCACCTGGCCATCGATGAAGCGGCACGGCTGTGGGACGTATATGTCTTTGAAGGAGACGCGCTCCTCGTTCGCGCTGCAGTCGCATTCATTCTGAGCCGAGAAATGTTGCTTCTCGGCACCAAGACGGCGACGGAGGCCGAAGCGATTCTCTCGGAGAGGAATGCCAGTGTCGCATCCGCAAGGCTTGCCGGCGAGATGGGCGCTGAGGACAGATTCATGATGTCTGTGCGTGAAGCAGGTAAAGCATGAGCCAGTTCCATGGACATATTTCAAGGACACGGTCGTGTCCTCTCTACGCCTCTTACCAAGGAGGCAACGTACATTTTGGTATAGACGGAACATACGCGGCGTACCCAAACGGCGTTCAATAATGGGGCGAATCTTGGGATATTGAACGGGGTGGCATGTAACTTTCACGAACGGGATTGAACGGCTTGGAAATGCCGAACGGCTACAGCTGAGATGTTTAATTCGTAATCTTCAATGAGATACACTTTTGGAAGGATTTCCAAAGCAAGGACTCTGTCAATCTTGATTGGATACTGTCACAAATAGAACACAGGAGGAGCCGAATTTGGTTATTTGTCAAGATTTGTCAGAGGTGGTACTGCACCTTCAAATAACACCACCACCACCACCACCACCCCTGTACTTTGATCGTTCTTCGCGTTACAAACTCGTAGAAACCCACCATTAACGCCGTGTGTCAACAAACCCCATTGTGCAAGCAAACTCATACTGCGACATCTCCACAAGGCACGCGCGTTTTCGACTGCGCTGATGTGTAGGGTAGGGGCCAAGGTATTTGAGATTCATCGGAGCCAGTAGGCGTACGGCTGGGAGTGTAGAGTTGTTACTTTGTTGTCTGATCCTGGAAGAATAGATGAAGTTGTATACTCCCTGTGGCTGTACAGCTGGCTGGTTATCGTTCATGTTGCCGTCTCCCATATCTCGAATACCATCCAAGGTCGGTAAGGGTACCTTGTCCTACCCAAGATTCACAGAACCTGTTCCTGGATTTAGAGCATCACGTGAGCGGGGCTGGTGTCGATCATCCATCCACCGAAAGCCAGACAAAAACAACCCAACACCCGCGTCGCAACAATTCTCTCCGCCGGCTTATATCCACCGAAACAGCTGCCAAAATGCCAGCGGGCTACAAACATGGCGACACTCCAAAAAAGGCCATGGTCCGGGGGACCATCTCGTACCTCGAGTCCCAAGGTCTGCCCGTGAACAAGTCGGCCATCTTCAGGCATTTTGACCTTTCCCGCTCACAAGGGTACGCCGCTTTGAGCGTCGCCGCTTCCAAGCGAGATGATCCGGAGTGGGAAGAGACGCGAGGACGTCCAAACAAAATTTCCGACGACGATCAGGAGAGGATGGAGAGGATCATGTGGGATGAACGGTACGAGGCCCTCAACTTGAATTGGGCTGGCCTGGCCGAAGAGGCGGGCGTCAAGTTGGAGTGCAACCCGAGGACGCTGCACAGGACCATGGGCACCCTCGGCTATCGGAGGTGTTTGGTTTGCGGAGGCTGCTGGGTGCACAAGAGGACGAGAGAAAAGCGGATCGAGCATGCCCGCCGGATGCTCGAGGCGTATCCCCAGCCGCCCGACTGGCGTTTCGTCCGCTTCAGCGTCGAATTGCACTTCGGGTTCGGCCTGGACGGCAAGATGCGCCTCCTGCCGCGGCCTGGGGAGAAGCTCTGTCCTACCTGCATACAGCAGCCAGATGCCGCGTGGCCGCGCGACGTGAAGAAGGTTCACGTCTGGGCATCCGTGGGCTACGGGTTCAAGAGCGAGCTGTACTTTTACGAGGAATCGACCAGCCCCAACAGCACGGGAGTCATGACCATGCCCGAGTATTGCGACAGGGTTCTCGAGAAGGCGGTCAAGCCTTGGATCCAATCCCTCGGCCCCCAGGCCTTCGTCTTGGAAGAGGACACCGAGCTGTTTGCGCACGGCAGCGGCAGCAAGGTGAACATGGTGCAGCAATGGAAGGAAGCAAACGGTCTCCGATACTACTTTAACTGCGGAGACAGCCCGGATCTCAGCCCTTTGGACTCCCTCTGGCCCCCGAAGAAGCAGTGGACGACCGAGCCGCTGAAGGCCTGGGACGACAACGCGCTGCGTCAAAAGGTGCGCGACGTATGGAAGGACCTGGGCCAGGAGAGGATCAACATGTGGGTGGAATTCATGCCGCAGAGGCTGAGGCAGGTCCTGGAGACCGAGGGCCGGATGGTGCCCTGGTGAACGGGGGAAGGTGGACGATACTGATGCTCTGATGATGATGACTACGAGGATTTGATGGACCGGATTTCTCTCGAAGCCATGCGGTTTGGCTGGGAGAGTCTGGGTAATGTAATGTTTAGCGTGGCATAGCATAGCATAGCATAGCATAGCATGGCTCATGAAGGTTCCAATTACTCGGGTTGTAATCTGTACATCGCATGCTGCTCATGGGTTGATCTTCAAACGCTGTCTGGGTGTGTTTACTACTGGGACGCTGTCACTTCTCTTGAATCGCGCAGGACCTCAGCCGGTGGTTCGCTATGCCATTTCTTGCCGTCGTGAGGGACTGGTGGATTCTTTCAATTCCTCGTGTTCGATTTCATTAACAACCAGTTACGTACATGGGCCGTGAGAAAAACCATCTGCCAATAACACTCCAACACCGAAAGCAATCTCTCCTTCTACAAGAGAATATGACCACCATTTTTGTTGCTCTTGAACTCCGTAAACCTGAACTTCGCCAATTTTCCCTCCAGGCCAGCTGTCAAGCATGGCTACAATGCGAGAGCGAGACCCGTTTGTGTCGCTGCAACCCAGGCTGATCTCTGGCCACGTCACTGTCGACGAGCCATCGACCTGACGGCATGGAACAGCAGGGTCTCTCTAGACTGCGGGGTCATGGCCTGGAAATCGGCCGTACTCTCGCGGAGCCGTCGAGCAATGTCGTCGGCCGGGGCAGTCATGCCTTTGAGAGCGCGTCGTGGCTCTGTGTTTCTTGGTGCTCTATTCTTCGACCTCTTCGCTGAGCTTCGGGCACTTTTCTCTTGAGGCGATGGAGTAACTGGCGGCTCAGGCAGCTTGGGCTTCTTCTTGGAGAAAACTAGTTTGCTCAGCGGAGGGAAGGAAAACGAGCCCGCGGTGGAAGGAGATTGGTCGATGCGAGGGCGCTTGGGAGTCGTTCCTAGTTTCTGGGACTCTGCCTTTCTCGGCGTCTTCCGTTTTTTTGTTGAAGAAGCACAGGTACTCTCTTGTGGCATCGTAGACTGTCCTTTCTCGGCTTCATTGAGGGTGAGGCGGTATCCTTGCTCAAGCCGACCCAGCTCTGCCAGCGTATGTGGCGTCGTGGTTGGCGTTTCTTTCTCGATAGACGGCATGATGAAACCACCGAGAGAGTTTTGTGGCTCGACTGGCTCGCCTAATATGGGCGATCCGGGAGCCGAATCCGAAGTGGCTTCGCTGGCATCGTCTTGAGCGCTCCCAGCGTCCTCGACACTATCATCTCGAGCCGCTTCGGCATCCTCCATGACACTGTCCTCGTAATCGCTGTTGGACTCACTATCGCTGCCGTCGCAAGTTGATTCTTGAATATCGCTCTTGCCTTTCGGGTTGGTGGTGTCATGGCCCTCAGTGATGTCTCGGCCCAGTCCGTGAAGCATTGCCTCTTTCAGGCTCGGTTTGAGATCAGCAACCAAGGCCAACACAACCTCCGTATCCTGTATGTGAGAGGAATTGAGGCCACTAGCAGCAACAGCTTTCTGCAGCTGTATGATGAACGTGTGATAGTCTTTGAGGCTGCTGCCTCGTTCTAGCACAGGAGGTCTTATTAATCTCGTCAACTCCTCTCTGCGCTCCTGTAACATGTTTCGGATCATGTTTGTTAGCTCTAAACGCACTAATGAAGTAACCCTTTCTTCTAAAGTATTCCCGCTGGACCCTTCAAGTATTCTTGAACTCAAGTGCATCCCACGCCGGGCCCAAATGACATTCCATTGGTCAACAGCCTCAGCCAAATCTTTGTTTGGCTGCCGCGGAGGATCAAGGACGCCGTTTATCTTGTCCGTTCGTCGGGCTATAGCCCATGAGTATACCTGACCCTCTATAGACGCTGTACTTGAAAACTTCGCTCTCAGATCAGGTGTCAAATCCTGCAAGACTGCTTCCCAAAACAGTTGTTTATTTGCGTTGAGCTTCACGAACATATCCTGATGCTGGATACACTTGGTGAGGACGTCCAACCTTTCAAGATCGCTGATGATCGTTTTTGAACGCCTTCGCGAAGTCGATCGAGGAGGCTTGCCTGTCATTGTCTACCAATTTGTTAGCCGCAAGCACCTACCCTCAAGTAGCGAGGGACAAACCGGATGCTGGCTTGGTTCAGCTGTAGGTGTCGGCAGAGAATTATTGCTTCTCGAACCTGAACGAGGCACCGAGGGATTCTGTGATTGGACCTTTTGCATCTTCAAAGGGGTTTCTATAGCGAGTCCGCTACCTCTTCACAGCGAAGATTCTCGGTACTCTCCTCCGACTCGCGCTATGGTATCGTCGTGTGGACTTGTTCCGTTGAATCGGAATGAACGTTTGTCTGGCTGTGAGCTTTGACTGGTAGCGTTTGAAGGGCACTCGACTGGCCCCCTTGGGTCGTTACCGAATCTCGTGATGACCCCTGGGCCGGTGTTGCTAGCAACGGAGTCGGGGCAGGAAAAGTCGGACGCGAGGTGATGAAGGGGCTGGTTGGGGTTGGTTGGTGAGAAGCTTGAGCCTCTCAGATGGATAGAAGGAGGAGTTTTTTGATCGAAACATTGAATCATTCTATCAAGGTAGAAGAGTGAGGGTGAATCACGACAGTTGCGAGGGCATTGCCCTCAAGTGTTTGCCGGCTGGGAATCATATTGGTGTGAAATTGATGGGCTGTAGCTGGCAAGTGCAGCCAGCCGATCCTGTAGAGGGCGAACGCCAACTCCAGGGTATTTTATCTGAGTTAGGTAGGTTCTGGTTGAGGCCCCATGGATCGATTTGTAAACTTACCACTTGCTTGACACGGAGCGAGATGTAATGAGAAAGAGGAGCTTCTGTTCACTCGGAAGAGGTACCACGGCCGGTCCCTATTAAGATCCTGCATACCCAGAGAGAGATCAAGCGGCGTTTTCTTACGGCAGGCAAGATATTTGAATGAGTATCAAGTGTGGATCATTCTTGAACGCAGTCTCTCCTTGGATCTAATCCTCCAATTTCTAGATAGGGGGCCAAGAGATATTGATAGTATGCACTACGGTGTAGGGTATTTTAAAGACTGTGATAGGAACTGTAACACATCCTGAAGTTATCCATTTGACGCATCGATATGATTGAGCGGTCCGAGTTGATGGAATTGACGGGGTCGCATGCCTCGCTCATTCCCGGAAGATGGTGTCGACTAAAGCCAACCGATTTGCCTTACATCGCGCCCAGCAAACAGTCTTTTCTAGAGGACCTTTGATCAGTTATTTGACAGGGCTGGCGAGTCGTTGACAAAGTATTAGAATCGAACCACCATGGCCTGACTTGAAGACGGCTCTGCAACTGTTCCGAAAGGTGAGGTGAGACGGCGATGGCGGGGTAAATTTCGGACCGTCTGCGAGGAGCGCTGTGGAGAAGTCACTAATAACAGGGGTCTCGCCTCAAATAGGGCCATCGACTTCTAAGCAAATGGTAAGCAAATGGACGGGAGACCGTCACAGGATAAAGCAAACATGTCCAAAGCGGACCATCGCTAACGGGCTCATGCTACTTGGATCGCAGCAGCCTAAAGGAGCTTAGCAGGACGACTCGAGAGATGGCAAAATACGTCGAGGATGAGGAAAAGGGAGCATGTTTCAGCCCCACCCGCTTCCATGCCAAAGGCCCCTAACGCTTGCCCCCTGAACAGCAAAAGGCCAGCCAGGGGTCACAGCTCAACAAAATCCCCAACAGAAAAAAAAAAACAAAAAAATTACGGTGGCATGCATACCTATCTAGGTAGCTCTAATACACGTGCAGTAGACCCTGAGCCCAGGTCCGCCGATCTGTACCGGCTTCATCCATGATCGCCAGTGGGTGACGCCTTGACTTTCTGGGGCAATCTGTCCAAGGACCCAATCGCGAGGTGAGGAGTGAGATACTTTCAGATGTCAGAATACAAAACCGCATGAGGAACCGAGGTGAGTGTGCCAAGAGCGAATACCGGCTGATGGCTGCTGGTAGATCGCAGCGACTGGTTAAGGTTATCTTAGCACAGCGGCAGAATTTCCCTATGCCGATTCGCGCGATCTTCCGCCATCTCTCCAACTATCATCCTTAGCGAGGTTTATCCGACCGAGCACGACGCATTTTCCTTATCGTCTCCCGTTCCAAAGAATTAGCTCCGATGCCCCCTCAGACTTGGGATTCTTACGCCTGTCGGGCTTGAGTCGAGCCAATGGCCTCTGATCCATTTCGATATGTGTGACCATGTCAGACACGTCTCGCTGGGGCGGGCCTGGGCTTCGGTCTCTTCCCAGGAGGCCCAAGCCGGCCCCGCCCATTGCTCGACGGCGTCGAATGATGAAGGCGGCTTCACATGTCGAACATCTCCAGCCCTAACGATTTGGCTGAGCTCAACCGGGACCTGACCTGCCGACCCAAGACATGCCGCATTCTAGCCCACCGCTGGGCCAATCTAGTACGCTTGGCACCATCCCGTCTTCTTCCATTTGGGCCCAGCGAGGGCGGTGAAGGTCGGGTCGGTTTGTGGGATGCGCTTGGACAAAGAACCTCTGTCTTCCAGTACGCCGTCGTCAGTATCAACGGTAAGAAACGAGGCCATCATGTTCGGCTACGGAGAATGGGACGGTGGGTATGGCGAGGGTGCTATTGAAGTCTATTGCTGACGGGTTCTGTGCTTACGACGTACGTCTCGGCCTTCTGTCCACTTGCGAGCGTTCAGCTATCGACGGGTGCGCCCCAAACCCATGGCCCGCATATCTGCACATATCTGATAGCTCCTCCGGCAGCCCAATCGTCTTCGCGAGTCCTTTCCTTTGCGGTGGGAACATTCCCCGGCCGCCCCGTTAGAACACGCAGATCAAACACTTCTTGCCACTCCAGAAGGGGACCCGTTCTCTAGCGTCCGTTACTCGAGGATTTTTCTCGAATTGATGCTGCGGCGGCGGCGGCGGCGGCGTATCTTCGCTTGCTCTGCTGCTGGTTTGTGCTTCCCTTTTGCCGCTGTTGGCCCCCTTGTCTCAGCTTCTTACCCGTCCCGTCCCGCCCAAGCATAAAAAAGAAGCCTCCTCCAACAGAAGCTTCCCTCCTGCTCTGCACTTATTTTCTTCCGTGAACCTTGCTAGCCCTGTCGAGGTTGGAAATTCTGTCCCCTTGATTCGAGTCGGATTTCTCCCTAGCCCTTGTGGAATTTCCTAGGTCGTCCCACATACGGCAAGCTGCGCTTTGCTTTGCCGGGGCTGCTAGGATCCACGGTCCCCAACAAAACGCCTCCCGAGGAAGTCACAGAAAACTGCCCGCCTCCGCAACACCACCTCCAAATATCTCCCTTGCTCCTCGCTTTCCTCCACTCGTCTGTTTGACTTCACCCCAAGTCAATCGACTCCTTGCCATTCACGTCCGTCACGATGGCTTCAACCACCGCAACTGCTCCGCGACAGAGCCCTGCTCTTCGTCGCACAGTCACCTCCACCACCGTCAACGACTCCGAAGCCGGCACTCCTCTCGATTCTCCTCGACCTTCGGCTTCTTCCACCTCCCTCTCCTCCATGTCTTCTGAAGATGTCAACAAGGCCAAGCCTGCCGGCTATGGTCGTCTTCTCGACACCTATGGCAACGAATTCACCCCGCCTGATTTCACCATCAAGGACATCCACGATGCCATTCCCAAGCACTGCTTCAAGCGCTCCGCGCTCACGGGATATGCCTACATTCTCCGCGACTTGATCTGTCTGGCCACCACTTTTGCCATCTGGTACAACTTCGTCACTCCCGAGTACATTCCCTCGACCCCAGTTCGAGCTCTTCTCTGGGGCGTGTACACTGTTCTCCAGGGCTTGTTTGCAACCGGTATCTGGGTCATCGCCCACGAGTGCGGCCACGCTGCTTTCTCCGAGTCCAAGCTTGTCAACAATATCACTGGTTGGGTCCTCCACTCGGCCCTTCTCGTTCCTTACTTCAGCTGGCAAATCTCCCATCGGGCTCACCACAAGGCCACTGGCAACATGGAGCGAGACATGGTCTTCGTGCCCCGCACTCGCGAGGCCCACGCCACTCGCCTTGGAAAGATGGCTCACGAGCTTGCCGAGCTGACTGAGGAGACTCCCGCCTTCTCCCTGCTCATGCTCGTCATGCAGCAGCTGGTCGGCTGGCCCAACTACCTCATCACCAATGTCACTGGCCATAACTGCCACGAGCGCCAGCCTGAGGGCCGCGGCAAGGGCAAGCAGAACGGCCTCGGTGGCGGTGTCAACCACTTCGACCCCCGGAGCCCCATCTACAAGGCCAGGGAGGCCAAGCTTATCGTCCTCAGCGATATCGGTATTGGTCTGATGGCTACTGCTCTCGTCTATCTTGTCAAGACCTTTGGCTGGAACAACATGCTCGTCTGGTACTTCATTCCCTACCTGTGGGTCAACCACTGGCTCGGTAAGTTCAAGTGTCTTGTCCTGGATGCATTCTGATTAGCAATACTAATGTGTGGGGTCAGTTGCCATTACCTTCCTCCAGCACACCGATCCTACTCTGCCCCATTACACCAACGAAGAGTGGAACTTCGTCCGTGGCGCCGCAGCCACCATCGATCGTGAGATGGGCTTCGTCGGCCGCCACTTGCTCCACGGTATCATTGAGACCCACGTCCTCCACCACTACGTTAGCACGATTCCCTTCTACAACGCCGACGAGGCTTCAGACGCCATCCGACCCATCATGGGCAAGCACTACCGTGCTGATGTCAAGGACGGTCCCGTTGGCTTCATCCGCGCCCTCTGGACCAGCTCTCGCATGTGCCAGTGGGTTGAGCCCAGTGCCGAAGCTGAGGGAGCCGGCCAGGGCATCCTCTTCTTCCGCAACCGCAATGGCTTGGGCACAAAGCCTGCTACCATCAAGCCCCAGTAATCCCCATCACCACAACTTGGGAGACGACGATGGGGGAGTTTTTCTTTTCGTAGTTAAGCGTTAATTGTTTGGTTTTGTCGTTGGTGAGCTCGGGTTCAGCGAAGCAGATATCGTCATCTCATCATCATGATAACACGACGTCTGTGCTGGGATTCCCGAAGACGGAAACGGAACAGCCCACGGATATAGATGAAAAGTCCAACGGAGCTCGTAACGAATAGACGATAGAAGATAGATTTGACGAATACCACAGACTGTCAGCCAAACCTTTCTCGGATGCTTGAGACTTGGCGAACTTGATGTGAATATCTTGACCAGGGAGGGGGAGGGAGTCTCGCAGTCAATTAAGTAAGGTTAGCCGGGATCTTCGGCGGTCTCGACAATGCGGGGAATTTCGACAGCACACCTGTTGACAGCAAGCACTTCCCAGCCAGATCTACACTATTCGTCGCGTTCCTCTGTTACGGTCATACATCTCCCATCGTCTTCCTCACGTGGTCCTCCGACGTCTATAGCCGGACTGAACTGACCGCTGGGCTTACCATGCATCTGTGCCCTGACCGATACGTACCACCAATTTGGACGAAGTCTGAAACCAATCCTTCGCGGCAGATGGTTTGAACACTTGGTAGGTACGGGCTTTGGCTCAATTACTTGATTGTCTACGAGCTCATCTAATGATCAATAGTTGCACATAGGTCCATTTCCCCTCATCAAACAAGTCGGACTTTGCGAAGGGTTGTTATCAAGAGAGCCACGTTGACGGCTCTATAGCGATCAATAACCTCAACGCTTTTGGACATCACTAATTACATTTGAAGTTCTTGCGATGCCCTTACCAAGCTGCCTCGGACATCCGCTGGGCCTCGGAAAAAAGCACCATGTTCTAGGTCCCAATAACGATACACTTACGTTGCTTTCTGTATGATCTCTTCGAGAGCCTAATCTTGTTCTCCCTTCCTCAATGCATTCTGCAGGTATACAGGATGGCGAAAGATCAAAATCTTGACAGGCGCATGTTTGACACGGTATCTTCATGCATCTTCGGCTCTCACCTTTTGGACATTACATGTGTATTCAGTTTTGAGAAAGCCGGCCTGGCTCGCTTCGAATCGGAATTTGAGAGGGTGGATCTTCCGAGTGGCTCTTTCGACGGAAGGGCGGTCCCTCTCAAGATATAATGTCGTTAATTCGGGGTAGGTTGTCTCCTTGATGCTTTGGGATCGAGCCTTGGTGTTAGGGTTGGGCTCGGGATAATTGTGTTTGGCTCGAGCTCATAAGTTGCCCAGGGCTTCTGAGTGAGGCCAAATATCAACTCGGCATATAAGATTCAACCTCAACAGCGTCCTGCAGTGCCCTCTTTGCTTGTTCCCAGACGGATTACTGGAAGCTCTGTTCGAATCATCCTTTAGTGCCCCGACCAAGACTTGTGCAGTGTCTCCTTGGACAAAGGTGGGAAATAATTTTCGTCGACGATTTCCTCGAGCCCACTGGGTGGTAAAAGCCACGATCACAAGGCCGAGAACTCGAGACACGGCTCAACTTTGGGACTTGGGAAGGCGGGTCAAATTGGTTGCTTGCGCTACTCGGCAGAGTTGCACGACGCGTCGCTACATTCTATTTGACCAACCCGCACCCCATCCTAGCGGAGCATTGGAACTCTGGAGAACTATCTGGACTGGCACCACCCTGCCGGCCGTTGATGTGTTAGAGGCTTGGCCCCGTCTTTACATTTTGTATGGACAGTTGTCTTCTGCCAACCAGTATGCAGGATTGTTCTCCAGAACATCGTGGTAGATTTGAAGTAAGTTTTCTGTGATGGTGTATCTATTTGAGCTCTGCATGATCATCGAACTGCTCGTGGATCGAGAGGGAGAAACGTTTGGATGCTTCGATCATTAGATGCCGCCTCCGTCTTCCCCAAAGCCGTTGTGAGCACTCGATGGAGACATCTTCGCAGAAGCAGAGCCGTCGGGCGCAGAATACGCCTCGTGGATATCTCAAAAGGTGTCGAGGTCGAATTCTTGCAAGCGGGATCAGGTTATTGAGTTGTCCAACACGTCAGACTGTCCGTGAGACGCTCGGTCAACGAATTCAGCAGGCGCCTCATCTACGAGATCCCGAGCCACGGTTTGAGAGCCACTGTCGGGACTAGAGAGCCTTACATCAAGACATTGGGCACTTGTGATGAGATCCGGTGGCTACAGTGGTAGGACTTCTAGGATGGGCATAGGGGTCTTCCAAGAGAGAATGTCTGGAGCGGGTGCAATATACTGCCTGTAGCCACGTTCGAAAAGGTTTGCGACATCTCAACAAGTTCGTTTCTCTTTCGCTGGGGATGAGACCGCCGGTGTGTTCGGATCGGAGTTCTTCCGAGCCTGCCTAAAAGCCTGTACTTCTCACACAACTAGCTCGTTGAAACGTCATGCATTTTATCATCAAAATGGGAAGAAAACAACGCAGCGCATCAACAGAAGAACAAAGTGTGGCAAACTTTGCCGCACAGCAATCTCATAAACACGATCAACAAAGACTCCAGAAATGCCATAGCGAAAAGGTTGACCACGACGAGTGGGACCGGATTCTCCAACGAGCCCAAGAGCAAGCTGCAGAAGCTCACAGGAGTATTAAGCAACAAGAGCGGCTATTTGCAGGACGGCTGCAAAAACAACCGGTACACCTGGGAAGTGAATTTACAGCTGAAAACTCTGATCCGCGTGGTAATAGCAACAATAACAATAGCAAATTGCTATACCGCCTTGAGTCTCTATCGCCGTCTATCCTAGATAACAGCGAGATCTCGTACACAGATTTAAGTGATGATTCTTCGCCAGGTAACTTCACCGAGGTAGTAGACACTACTGAACTTACAGTAAGTTCACTTTTCAAATATTAAAATTCTTAAAAGATTAACAAAGTACTTAGGCTCTGAAAGTCGAAGGATTTAGGGAAGAATTAAAAAACAATCGGGTTAAAGCTGATGCAATAATAAAGCGCGAAATTCAAGAAGCTTCCATACTGAGCGGGTGGTGTATCTTGTCAACTAAAGCAACTACGAAGCTGAACGGATATATACAACTTTCTGCTGGTGGATTCAACAAATTCGCCCTACTGCACGAAGTTCTTCTCTGGGCAAAGGGTGAGACGGTCACCTGGTTTGGAGACAATCGAGGAGAAATGAGTCATCTGTGCGACAACCCAACATGTTTACTCAGTGAACACATTATATGCGAGCCTCCTGACATTAACCAAAGCCGGAAGAACTGTGGTCGAGTAGTTCAGTGTCCTCATGAGAACTGCCAACAAATGATCTCAACGTGTAATCATAAACCACGGTGTATATCATACGTATCAAATACGGGTTGTCATAGTTGGCAAGAGTTTGAAGAAAACATGTTGCATAGAGTTAGTAGTGTATAAATAACATTGGATAATAGCCTGTGTCTTAGATACTAAACCCTAAACTTGGTGCCTCAGCTTGTCGCAGAAAGTGCTCTCCCAGCAGCTGGAGCCTGACTTAAGAGCATTGTCTGCACTGGCGATATTTTGCATCGCTTGGGCGACAGGTAGTACTGCTCGCAATTCATGCATACTGTGGATGTGACAACAATACATCTCCTTCTGTGAGAGCCTGACTAGTCGCAGACTCTCTAGATCGAAAGGCAGGGGAAGATATCCATCAGGTCGGCGGTTTCCATCTCAAAACATATAACGTCTGGCTGTGCAGCAATCGCATCGCGCCGCGTGCCACTTCTCATCACTTAATTACCTGAGGCCAGAGCACGGTAGTGTCACCAGCGGTCCGTCTGTCCTCCGCCTGTTTCGTGGTTCCGGTGCCAGGATTCTCTACAATCTCCCACGACGAAACTCCGCCTAGCCACGTTTCGCTAGCACCATCTTGCTCGCTGTATAGCTAACGATCAAGGAAGATGTTATGAAATGGCCCGACTGACTGGACTTCAGGAAGCTCAAGGCTTCCAGGGGTAAAGGGTTATAGCTTCTTTAGGTTTAGAGTTATCGGTGCACTATGCGCCACGCACTGCCTCCTTGAGTTGCTAAGACTCATTCGATATGGTGTCGTTCAACTTCTTTGTTGGCACTTCTTTGTTCACACCCCAAATAGCTGTAGCCACACTCTCGGTCTCCTGACCCTATACTGTAGACATATAGTGGGAGGAGCACTGTTGGGATATATAAAGCATCCCTGTAGAGCTTAGTTGGATGGGGTCTTTGGGCAACTCCGCAACACTTTGAAAGGCGCGTCTCTTTGACACAACCCACGACTCTTCTCGCTGGATATCCTCTAGGGACGACTCTCGTTATCAACCATCCGACGACGACAATGCCATCTCCTACTGCGAGTACTGTCGCAGATAATGACGACGAACATTACCCCTCTCTAACGTATACTGAGGCGATAGACTGGGCCCACCACCCTCCTTTCAGACACATTTTGGTGCCCACGGTGAATCAGCCAGAACGTATCAAGAAAATCCGCGAGCGATCGATGCCCAGAGCTCAGTTCAGGAGCCAAGTCCTTCGTGAAGTCAGGCGGTACGATCACGACATCACCAGTGCCGAGAGCATCGTACGGCAACTTTGGTATGAACAGGGCATCTGGGCAGAGGTTTGGGGTCCAGCTTTGCCCAAACCTCCAATAGACTGGAGTGCTCCTTTCAGTGAGGGCGAAGAGCAGAGGGCAGTCAGGGCGCGTCCTTTCAGTGAGGGCGAAGAGCAGGGGGCAGTCTGGGCTCATGAAGTAGGGCCCCATGTTACAAACCCGCCCGCACCAATACCATCGTTGGGAGACCTTGCAGCTTCTGAGCGGGCGGGCGCTCCTCTGAAGCCCTACAAGTTCAAACGATCAGACAGTGGTTTGATGACCCCTATTCTTCCTCATCAAAGGCCGATTGTTGATGAGCCGGAAGCCTCTCGCCCATACCCCCAATTTGCCTTTCAGGTTTTGGAGGAGGTTTTCCGACTTAAAAACGACGCAGACTTTCCCCTACCTGATAGGGGATTCGATCTTGTGAACCATGCTCGTGAAAACGTCAAACGGCAATGGATCGAGGAAGGAATTTGGATTCCTACCTGGGGTGACGTCCCAGGCACGGCATGGCTCCATGAGCTCCCGTGGGACGATGGGAACGAGGAGGCCACACCAAGTGCAATTCAAGAGTACCAAACACAGAAAAATGAAGCGGAATGGGCCCGGAGCCCTTGGTTTGGATTTGGAGGCTTGGAAATATTCAATAGCGAAGAAACACCAAACTTGACAATAGACCCCCCTGGAACAGGATGCAATGGGACTCAGTCGGGCGTGCCTGGCGACCATAGACCCGATGAGCAAGTCTCCAAGCGCCGCTGCGATGATGGCGACGAGGTTCACAACGACAGTACCACGACCAGCCTGCCTGCCCCGAAGCGGCTAAGAGAGCAAAGCAACGACCCGATCCCCTCTTGCGATAGTGTATCTCCTAAAAGCGATCCAAGCCTTACCCAAGGACTAGGCTCAGAACGTACAGTCCAGGAACGTACAGTCCAGGAACGTACGGCAGCAGAACCATCACGCAGTAACGAACGACCGAGCGCAGAAGCGCTGGCCCTCAAAGTTGCAAGTCCTCGGCCACTTCGTCGCAGTCGCAGAAATGCAGCGAGACGCAACGTCGGACCATAGTTTAGCTAATTACGGATGAAAACATCGCCAGGAGAGGATGGGGGAAGACGGTCGCGATGAGCGGCTGCGAAATAGACGGATGGAAGAAGCGAATGGGGATCTGGAGTGTTGACGTGTTTGTGTGTGAGTTTGTTGTATTACTGGTGAGAGCTACCCGATCGACTGGAATGTCAATGGATCAAGAACAAATGAATGAAAATCAGACGCCTTTCCAGACAGGCAAATTAGCTAGAAATCATCCGAAACACAATGCATTTAGATGTTCATGGTCCCAGGGTACTGGTGAATCTCGGTTTGGTTTCTCCTGGCATATAACACCCGATGTTCTTATTGCAGCAGGGTACCCTTGGCCACTCTTATCCTGCGGAAGGGCTCTTAGTTCGGCTAGTGTAATTGTGCCGGGAGACTGAAAATCCCTGGCCATAGCGGAGAGTGGTTGGCCTTGCGCTGTGCAGTCGATAAATGGCAGAATTGTGAGTTGCTTCATTTGGCGCCGCTCTGTTTTTTAATAGCGTGTCAGCTATAAAACAGACACTGATTGTTATTACTATGCATAAGTTTGTTT
>JAMYIC010001322.1:0-11031 GCA_024112705.1 Microcera coccophila
GGGGGGGGGCGGCGACGGCAATGCACTCAGTCTATCACTCTGCCCTAAGCACGGGACGGGAATGCGATGGCCCTACCTCGCACGCTCTCTCTCTGTCTCTGTCTCTCGATTGTCGTTGTTCATATTGCTCACATTGTTGACCACTTTGAGCCAGCGGCCAGGGCAGCCGAGGGCCATAGCACTTGGATCTGGCGTCGCCAGCCCCCCGGCCGCTAGGATCACGACGTTGGATTTCCGGTAAATCGACCCACCCAATAGTCGCTCAAATGGGCGGGCAGGCCACGATGATGCCTTTCCTCCATGGCGCACCGACGCCTCTGCTGCGGATCAGATGGACTTACAATTTATCTATTGCAAATGAGCGGAAAAGGAATCCCCTTCCTCTTGTTTTTCCCTCACGGCTCAAGGCCCTGCTAAAGGATTCCAAGGCGAGGCGCATGAACGCCATGCATGGTTACGGCTCTGCGCGTATTACCCTCCCCCCAAGACTCGTGTGAGTGCTGCCCATGCGCCGAGCCAGAATAAGATATCTCACAACGATAACCACATCCCAAAGGCCGACATCCCGACCGCGTCATCGTATTTGGGCCAGTGGGGGCTCCGATATCTGTCCGGGACCCGAGATGGTGTTCACGTAGACGGATATTTCCCGTTGTTGGTCGCGAGAAAAGGGAAAAGTGGACAATAGGATCAATACTTCATTCGGATCCCCATAATTGCTGCCCCGAACAGCATCCGCCGCCTCCTTCGCGCACTCTCGTCCTATCCAAACAAGTCTTGGGATCCTTGAAAAGTCCATCAAGTGGAGGCATTTGGCGGCTGCCTAAGCTGGATTAACTCTGAGAACATCAAGGTTCGAGGTGCCTGCAGGTGAGGCTTCTATGCCGTGATACCTGTTTCGAGACCCTCAAGGTCCACCGATGCCCGTTTTTGGGCGTCACCCGGGATCCAACTCTCCTCCGCCTCGTTCTGACCCTTTCGTACTATCGTCGTTGCTTCAAATCCCCCCCGGCTCAAGGATCAGGAACGGTCTAATAGTTGCCCCCGCACGCCAAGAAGCCCACTAGGACAGGCGAGGGCAGACGACCTCCCTTTACGACGCGCCTTGCGGAATCTGGCGCCAAGGAATACAGATAGGGAGCGACAACACCTCCAACGGGCTTGATGGATTGACGGTAACGTAGCAAGTCTTCGTGCCATGCGGAGTGCGATGCTTGTACAGCTGTAGGAGCCGCAGCAAGCCTATAGATCGTTACTTGATGAACAGGTGTTCGTCGGCATATGTATCTTAAGACACGCGGTATAACAGTATGCCATCCTGGTTCTACGTAGTACTGACCGCCGATGTTCATTAAGGAATATACCGCCGTGACGGACGGCTGATGCAGCTTACACCATCAAAAGTATCCAAGGATTCAAGCATTCAGGCGTTCAGGCATCCGACCAAGGCCTCAATACAACCTTTGCTTCCTTGCTCCAAGGAAACGCCTTCAGCCGGGCCGGGTTCTTGAGGAGCAGAGGCACGGGAACACAGCCGTGTAGGTGGCCTCGATGCGAGAAGTCTCACGTCATTCTCCAGCAGGACCTGATGCTGCCAGGGCGTGCCTCAACACCCATCAAATGGAAAGGAGAAACTTGCTTTATTAGCTCGTATGGATGGCATTGGGGATCAGCGTCCGAGTGACTTGACTCGCACTCCATTTCTCGTTCGGCTATCCTGACGAATGGTCGAGGACGAGCTAGACGGCGGCTGCTCTTCTTCAGCACCAGGTCCGGGACTTGTTTGCACTAAAGGGATCCGACGACTGGCGGATGATCTTCGCGTCGCTTCAAGAGGGGTTCTCGATGAAAGAATGCTCGCAGAAGCCCTTCAGATCGAGCCAAAGTGAGCTGGGATTCTGCTTGGCTCATTCTGTCACAGCCCTTAACCTAGGCCTAGACCTGGCCATCGCATGACAATGGGCTTCACATCCTCAACTCCCGAGTTTTAAGTCGCTTCTCTCGTGCGCCATTCGTCATCGACGCCGCCCGAACTCCTACAAAATCAGTCATGGTGCCAACTAGCGACCACCATCAAGACGAGAAGCTTTGTCCCGAAGCTTCTAGGTTTTCCGTTGCCGTTATCCCCGGTCTAGTTGGCGCTGCTGATTGGTGTCAGGCGATCCGTGTGGTGTTTCGAGAAGAGCACTAATAAGTGCGGTACAATCTCCACAAGTACCTTCTCGGCTCCCTGGTCATCTTGTTTGAGGCTCTGGAGTAGCGCTAGGGCTACGGCTATCATGTCAGACTGGCCCGCCTACCTATCCTGAGAACAGGATGGGGAAATTCGAATCACGCGAGCTGAGGCTCTTCTGACCTGATCTCTGCCACCGCGATCCGAATTTTCCAATCACAAAGTCGTATTCAAAGATTCTGCGGACGCCACAGGATAGATGGATATTCGCCTTAGGACAACCGAGCAGGCCTCATGCGAATGTGAGCATTCCGAGTGGTTCATGCAGAACGCCGTAACCGTGGTGTTGCAGGTATCAAATGACCCAGATACACTAACAAACTATATTTGCTCGCATTGTCGCCGTTCGCTGGTGGCAGATTCAACGAAGTTGTAGCTTGGGTGCATCAAATAACCACCATCAGTGGCTCAACTTCCCTCGATTCTACCCAAGAGGGGCTCTCCGGGTCAGGCCAATGTCAGGGGACCAATTGCCATCAGGTTAACGATTGCTGGTTAGACGAAACCTCCAAATATAACATCGTTCTCTGGTCAAATTCTGACTGCCCTCCTCAAGGGCGCTACGCAAAATTTTGACTCTCTGGGTGTGGCCCCGCTCTGGTTCATGATTTGATTAACAGACTTTAATTGAATCAAGCTTTCACTCAAGCTCTTACGAACACCAACCGATGGCATAGTATTTAAAGGAGTCGGTGCCTTATAGCAATTCTGGTCCAAGACATCCTGTGCCTGGAGCTGCTCACTTTCTTGGTTCGTCCCTCTTTCGTTCTTTTTTTCTCCTTTGGATGGTTTCTTGTAGTGTTTGAGATCTGCTAACTGGGCACTTGGCGATCACCCTCATATCCACCACCTCCACTACGCGATTCTTTTATCGGCTACTTCATGGGCATCTCCAAATTGCATGACGGCTAAATATGGCAGTGTAACATGCTGCGCCTTTGATACTGGATGTTGACCCGAATCGCACCTTCAGGCAGACACTATCAGCTTTGAGACCTTGTCACAAGGTCTCAATTAAATAGCCAATTGCTGATAACACGAGTTACTTCTCGCTCCGTTAGCCCGCTTATGATGTTTCCGTGTTGGTTTTTGTCTTCGGACTACCTTGAGCCGTCCGTCCTCGATCTGACCGAAGCTTGATTTGGGACAGGGTAAGCAAGTGGGCCACGGACTGCCCATAAACTCCCTGAGTAACATTATCAATTTCCCGGTCTTGGTCATTTTGAATGCGAAATCAAAGATTCTCCGGAGCACGAGACTTACTAGCAGGTTTCAGGAGTCATTTGCCACAGTCTGCGTCAGCCACAGGCCTCCGAGTACCAACCGGATTCGATGCAGAAAAATCTCTCAGCCACAGTGCATGCCGATCTTACCCGTATAAGCCACACATTGGAGCCAATGAGAGCTGTCCAACGTTATCCTGCTAGCAAGATTGGCCTTGGTCGCGACTGACCGGGTTTACTTGATTCAACGATTCATCCACTCCACGCGACCGATCGCGATCCCGCCTTTCAGAGAGCTCCGCCTGGCTACATTTCCCCTCATCCCATGGCCATCTCCAAGCCATCGTAATCCGGCCTGCTGGCATCTTGAGCATCGGCTCCCGATCTTCCCATATGATTAATTACGCTGCTTTGACTCAAATCACCACTGCGATCGAGCTCTGACAAAACCTGAACGGCTACCGGACTTCACCGTTGGAAATTCCGTGCAACAACAGCCGCGAGTATGACAGAGATCTCACCGCGAGCTGTCCGGTTCTCGGAGGCCGAGGGCGAGCCTCGCGCTGAAAAGCACAAGAGCTACAGGCATCCAGAAGTGGCTGCGGAAAACGAAGGGTCTCCGGATTCTGATAGCGACGTACACGACACCGAGCGTGAAGACGAACTCGGGACGCTCTCGCGATACGCCGATGTACCGGGCCTCGCAGGGTCGCTAACATCACCTCCCCCGGGAACGTTGATTAATGGCAACTCCAAAGCGCAGCGTAATGGTGGTGAAGATGGTGTCGCCTACACCAACGGCGCCTGGCCACAACGGCCATTGGGTCCAACGAGGACCCCTTCAAATACATACAACCCCTCCACATCGCGAAAGCCTACAATTGGACAACCGGCGCCATCCTTCGTCGATTCGACGCGCTCGACGTCCAAAACACGCCCTCGACAAGGTGATAGCAGATTTCGGGCACAGGAGCGGGCTTATGTGCAAAAACTTCGTCAGGATTATTCGGGTGAATATTTCACACCTTATTCGAATATGAATGGGAACGACTCGGACTCGGAAGGTGAGACGCCATCATCCGAAGGGCCTTTCGACGACCGCTTCGACCAGGAGACAATCATGTTTTACGGAAACGATAATTTGCAACCGACCGACGAAGACCTAAAGGATCCAGAGAATCGAGAACGACTCGAGTGGCATGGGATGTTAGAGGCGGTTCTGACCGGAGACGTCGTTCGCCAGGAGAAGAAGCGGCTTATTGGTGCCTCTGACCAGGGGGTTGGCAAGACGGCCCATAAATCGGAGCTCTGGCTTGGCATTCGATCCAAGGTTTGTGGAAGACATGTTCCGGTACAAAGACGTATGGTCGAAGAAGCCCGCTCAACTTTAGATCGGACACTGGATGAAATCATCAAATTCGAGGTAAAGGGAGAGAGCGAGGTAGGGAAGCCCCCTTATGAGCAGGTGAAGGACATGGTCAAGAAGATCGAGAAGTGCGAGAACCTCTATCCTTCGTGGCAGTCTCTTGCTGCGGAACACAAGTCTGCCGATACCCCCGCATTCCGAGAGGCGCACAAATCTATCTTGTCCTGGTACAACACCAACGAGATGATCAACACCGAACTCGCTATTTTGAAGAAATGGGTTGGGAACGAAGACCTAGACTTCTCTCGGACAAAGGAGAGGTCGCCAGAGGTTAATGGCATCACCAATGATGAGACTTCCTTCCTTGACAGACTCATGAAGGAGGATGGCCTTCAATCCCTCTACAACGACGATAGCAAATCGACTCAGAAAGGCATGCTTGTGGCTATATCCACTGTCATCAACAAAGCCAAAGACACGCTCATCAGAAACTCTGCCCCCTTTCGCAAACGCCATCTTCCGCCCTACCTTGAGGAACTTCTGACGCTTATCAGCTTCCCGTCGCGACTCATCGAGGAGATCACGAAAACGCGTCTCGCATATGCTAGAAGAGTTAAGGAATCGGTTCAGCAAAACCCACTAATGCAAGACCAGATGATTTCGCAATTCCAAATTCTCCTAAAGTTCGCTATCCGAATCAAATTGGAATGCACCTCCATTGCAAATCCGGAGCCTGGGTGGGACCTGCCTCCATGTATTGACGAGTCGTTTGACCAGGTTGTTTTGGAGGCTTTGAAATATTACTTCAAGATGTTGAACTGGAAACTCACGGGTAACAAAAACACCTTCAAAGAGGCTGAACTCCTATTCCAGGAATGGGATTTCGCCAATGAGATTGGCAGCCACTTACAACGAGGTCATATCGAGGTTGCAGAGCAGTTCAGTTCGCTCACTTTCAAAGCCCTCAACCGACTGAGTCAGACTTTCGAGAAGGAGTTGCAAGGAAAACCTAAGGAAACCCCTGCAGAAATGAGCAAGCGTTACAAGGCTTGTCTCGACTCCGTTCGGGTCCGTCAAAGAATGCTCCAACGATTCACGAGGATGTTGAGCGAAAACTACGAACATTGTTCAGATTTTAGCATCTCATTTCCCCCGGAACTCATGCAGAAGTTCTGTGATCAGCTTGTTGCATCTGGCCATTTCCAGGTAGACACCGGTGTTTGGGAACAGGACGGAACCTACCTGGTCGCGTCACCAGAGCTTCGAGACAAGATCGAAGATATCCAGGCCATGATGGCCATCACATCCAAGGAGCAATTTATCGATGAATCAACGGAGCAGTACTTGCTGATCCTCCGACCGGAAGACCCCCTGAACTGGTTTGGAGAGGTAGTTCCACTAACTTTACGGGACCAGAATATCGACCTCAAACGTGGGCACCTTCGATTGTGCGCCTCTGGACCACAAGTCTTGAGCGCAGCGCAGCGAGCCTTCCTTGACGCAGTCGATATGCACGTCGATCTTGTGCAAGAATCGAGATCCAACATTCACAAAGTCAACACCAGACTAACAGAGCTCCGACGAGTAGCGTACAAGCTCTCCAATACATTCATGGATAGTGTTGAAATTATCAGAAAGCAGGCTCGCGGGAAGGATTGCCAGGAGCTCATTCAGACATGCTTTGTCTTCGCCACAGAATTTGGACAGCGATCTTTGCTTTACATGGACAGCAACAGGCGGCAAATGAACAATCTCAAGCTGACGAAGCTGGCTTTGGACTGGATCAGCTTTATCTGTGACGATTGTATAGCTTCGGACAGAAAGACTTTCCGATGGGCGGTGCTCGCGCTTGAGTTTGCCATGGGAATGACGCGTGGGCGACATATCCTAGCGCTCGGTGAGGACGAGTACGCGAGGCTCAGAGCCAAAGTCGCCGGGTGTATGTCGCTACTCATTTCCCATTTCGATATCATGGGTGCGAGGTCGAATCTGGCTGCCCAGGCTGAGAAAGAGAGGATCGAGGCACTTGTCGGGCAGTTTCGAAAGCTCGATAAGAACAGAATGCTCAGCGATGAAGAAGCCTCTAGATTTCTCACTGAGCAACGAATGGAGGAGCTGGAGAGGGTGGACGACTTCCGACGGGAGAAGGAGGCAGAAAGTCAAGCGCTTGGCAGAGTTCTCGAGGGGACCAACGAAGTCGACCGGTCTTTGGCCTACCTATCCTCCTCCGCGTCCAATGTTACCATACGCTGGCAGCAGGGCCGGTTCGTCGGCGGTGGCACCTTTGGTAATGTTTATGCGGCTATGAACCTGGATACGGGCCATCTGATGGCGGTGAAGGAGATCCGACTACAGGATCCCAACCTCATTCCTGCTATTGCAGAGCAAATCCGTGAGGAGATGGGGGTTCTTGAGGTTCTGGATCATCCAAACGTGGTATCATATTACGGTATCGAAGTTCACCGAGATCGGGTGTACATCTTCATGGAGTTTTGCTCTGGCGGGTCATTGGCAAGCTTGCTGGAGCATGGACGCATTGAAGACGAACAGGTGATTATGGTATACGCCCTGCAGCTACTAGAAGGTCTCGTCTATCTACACGAGAGCGGCATCGCCCATCGGGATATCAAGCCAGAGAGTGAGTGCTCATTCTCTAAAAGTGGGAAGCACCATACTAACTCAGCCCAGACATTCTTCTAGACGGCAACGGAATCATCAAATACGTCGACTTTGGAGCCGCCAAAGTCATTGCTAAACAAGGCCGTACATTGGCCGCTCAAGCAGCGACGTCGCAACCGAATAGGTCCATGACTGGTACACCGATGTACATGTCACCAGAAGTCATCAAGGGCGACAATCCTGGCAAGCCAGGCTCGGTCGATGTTTGGTCGCTCGGCTGCGTCATCTTGGAGATGGCCACCGGACGAAGGCCGTGGGCGAACTTGGACAATGAGTGGGCAATCATGTACAACATCGCTCAGGGTAACCCTCCGCAGCTGCCATCGACGGACCAGCTCAGCCCCTCGGGCATCGACTTCTTGAAAAACTGTTTTACGCGAGATCCTAAGAAGCGATCATCAGCGGTCGAGCTCCTTCAGCACGAATGGATAATGACCATCCGAAGCCAGGTGGTTGAACCAGCGACGCCAAGCGACACCAGCAGCTCTGCCCAGTCCACGCCTACTGTTGCCTCATCTTCGAGCAGATTGGGTGACGGGTTCTACTAGAACTGGAACTCAGAAGCATCATGTCAACGGGCGAGTAATCTGTGAGGTGTTCGACCTTGAACGGTTTCGGTTCATTTATAATACCGTTGGTTCTTTCTTATAATTTTTAAGCCAATGCTACGTGAGCGACTGAGTTCGGAGTTGGCTACCTGTAGTGGGTTTTTTGAAATCTGGGGATGGTTGGAATGCTAGAAGGCCCTAGAAGACTATGATGACTATGACGGGCATTATAGGTTTCGAGGAAAGCAAGTACAGTAAGATTACATGTGAGATAATATGTGACGAATATAATAAGCAGAGCCGAATACCATCCAGAAGTGGACTGTATTTCATAGATTTGTTAAGGAGCCGCCGAGCTGCATCATTCGCTCAAGCCTACAGAGGTGATCATTTCCCAAGTCTCTAGACGCAAATCATAGATTGCATACTTGTTACACGTTGCCGATTCGATGCGTCGCACAACTCAAAAAATCGCGATACGATATCTGCCTTCGTTCGGCTCTCACTCACTTATCGGCGGCGTGCCCCGCTCTCCCGGTGGGCTCCGAGCGGAGAGACATGGCAAGAAGATATATAAACAATCATTATCACCAATCAATCGCCTCTTGCTGGCAATTGACCACCAACTCCTCTTTTCTCTCTCTTAATTCTTGGTTCTTGGTTCTCAATTCTCAATCATTCCTCAAGGCTCTCAAAATGGAAACCCGCATCCTCTCAGGCACCGACCAAGATAGCATCTCGCAGACCTGCACCACCTATTCCCTCACCACGCTCGAGTTCGCCGAGCTTAGAAGCCGCGCCGCCGCCGCCAAAGCAACCGCCTACTGTCCCTACAGCGAGTTCCGCGTGGGCGCAACGCTGCTCGCGGCGGACGGCTCGTTCATCAGCGGCGCCAACGTCGAGAATGCGTCGTATCCGGTGGGGACCTGTGCAGAGAGAGTTGCCTTTGGGACGGCCGTGGTGAGCGGTGTCAGGGAGTTTAGGGCTGTGGCGGTTGCGACGGATATCAGTCCCCCGGCGAGCCCTTGTGGGATGTGCAGGCAGTTGTTAGTAGCTTTCTTGTTTTTTTGTTTTTTGTTTTTGGCGGCGGCTTGGTGGTTCAGGGTCAAGGTGAACAGACTGACTGGGGTGTAGTATTCGCGAGTTCTGCTCGTTGGAGACGCCGATTATCATGTTTGATAATAACCAGGACTTCATCGTGCTGAGGCTCGGTCAGGTAGGTCTTTCTCTCGAATCCTCGCTGTCTCCCAACGTGTCCCTCTAACCTAGCCTTTTAGCTTCTACCGCTTTCATTTGGGCCAGATCAATTACCGCCTCCCAAGCGCAAGGCCGGTGAGGCAAATACGACTGATTAGGTATGTCACCAGTCGCGATGGTTTATCGAGGCGTTGAACTTGATATGGGATATGTGGCGGCTGGGGACTTCGAGTTGCGCATTGGGATAAGAGTTACATGGCATGTTTGGGGGGTTTGAGATCTGGCTGTGTCCACTATTGCTACAGGGATATTTAGGAAACGATATTGGTCTCGAGGTTCGGGAAGGGGGCACTACAGAGAGCTAGACGGTGATTTTTCGGGATCGATAAATTCCTGGGATATGACATAGAGTTGACATGGGGGGTACTTCATGACAAGGTCTGTCATGTTTTATGCGGGTAGTTATCGGGGGTTTATCCACTATCACTATGTATGCATCAGGTTACCTTTGCATTTATCCCTCAAGTCCTGTATGTCCTGTCTCTGATGCCTTTGAAAAACTGACAGTATGGTGATGGAGTCGTTGCTGTCACCCCCACTCTCTCCTATGCTCTCTCCAGTGGCCACCACATGGCGCCCCACCACATCTTGCTCCAAGTCCCAGCGGCTCCTTGAGCCTGCATCCTACCCTATACCGTTGCTTGCTGGAATTGGAGGTAGCTCAATACGGCAGCGTGAGGGAACCTGATCAACTCTGTAAATAGCAGGTTGGACACCACGTAGTGCGCTTGTTATCTCGGTGGAAGGTTATCAACAGGCGACTCATCAGCGTGAGTCCGCTGCTACAGGTCCCGAGACAGGATCCCTTAATGACGACATGTTCAGAAATTGTAATGCCTAATGGTCTTCCTCACAACCACCCAACCCTCATTTCAAGAGATGATGAGTACTCTCGTTTTTGCCGCGTCGACGGCTGTGTGCCCTGTCTCTCAGTCGTGGTCCCAATACAGAACGATCTGAGATGGTACACCTAGGTTCATCGGCGATGCTCTTGGTCGCCCAGCCTCCGAGTGTTTCAACCCAATGACGCTCTGATAACCAGAGCCAGTCATCGACGAGTCGGAGATTTCGCAATTTGGTCGCTGTTCAAACTTGCACAATTGGGTCGTGTTGGTGGCCGGCCATCTGACACAGCTAGCGATCAGGAGGATGGGGAAACTGTCAATCGCTAATAGATCATGCGCGCACAGGGACGATGACAGTAATGAAGGACGGGAGGATGGAGTGTTGGAGTCTGCGGCTGAAGTTACTCGAGTTCGGTTTCCAGCTGAATTGGAAACTGACAAGGGGTCGGTGTCGAGCACGTCTCTTGACGGTTGCACTATATCTGGTGCGCGGGTCGACATGACCGGATGGTTTGTGCCTCGATTAGTTGCCCCGAGAGAAGTGAGTGAGTTGACGAGATGGACGTGGTCGATGAAACGGGCAGACAGGTATGGCACTGACAGATGTTGCTCCGTCAATGGATGGAGGATGGAGATTTGCTCTCTCAGGGCAACTGTAGATCCGTGTCTGAACAGCAACAAAGCCAAGGTGCGCACAGAGTCATGGCTGAATCAAATGGCTCATCCAGCTGTCCCATCGGGATTCAGCCCTTCGCATTTTGCATTCTGCATTCTTTCAGGGACCTGCAGCATGATGAAGCTCGAGCAGGCCAATCGCCCACCCAGAAAACACAGGACAGGGATGAGTCAGTGAGGCACCCTGTTCTTGACGGGGGGGGGG
>JAMYIC010001323.1:0-23886 GCA_024112705.1 Microcera coccophila
AAAGACTAAAAATAGCAAGTAAATTGTATGTTCCTCTAAGTTGTCCTCTCCAGCAGAAGACCCGTTGGAACCAGCATTTGTAATGCTGGTTCCGGCACGTGACTCTATTCGTCATGTAACATCAACTATGTAAACATCAAGTCGGTCTCCGGACTTCTCGTGAAAGTCCGAGAGACTGGGTTTATTGCAGATGTCCGGCAAATGGATCCCCCCACACGAATCCGCTGTGTTTTATATCAATGACGCCTGCTTTTGTTGCTTGCGTTCGAAAAAGACCAGCCGATCTCATGTCAACACAACTAGTCTCCGTCGGTGGCAAAAGTCTCCCTATATAACACCAACCAAACCACCGGCGAGGCATTCTTGACCCAATACCTCATCCAACTCACTCGCCATGGCATCCTCTGTAACGTCTCCAAGGTTGGCTTTGCTCGGTGCTACTGGAGGTACCGGTTCCGCGACACTGCAGTCGATCTTGGCAAGACAGCCCTCTGCAGATGTGCAGGTCTATGTTCGGTCTAAGGCGAAGCTCCTCCGCCTCTTTCCCGACCTCAGCAATGCCCCCAACGTGCGGATATGGGAGGGTCAACTCGACGACGTCCAAAAGTTAAAAGAGTGTCTATCCGGAGCCTCCGTCATCATCTGCACCGTCGGAGAGAACCGAAACATTCCGGGACTGCACGTACTACAAGACGCTGCGAATTCTTTAATCAGTGCCTTGGAGCACCTGAAACAAGAGAGCACTGCGTGGGAGAAGCCGCGACTGCTCTTCCTCTCGTCATCCACCTTGAACGAAAGACTCGTCGTCAAGATGCCGAAGCCTGCCCTCTGGCTCTTGAAGACTGCGTTCTATTATTCTTACGCGGACTTGGGCAGAGCGCACGACCTACTCCAGGCGCAGCCCCAACTGGCCTCTCTATTGTTGGTTCAGCCTCCTGCCATTGTGGAGGACGAAGCAAGCGGTATTGAGATCAGCGCGGAAAGAATGAGACTGGCTGTTTCGTACGCGGACTTGGGCGAGGCTTTTGCAGAACTCGCGTTGGAGAGAGGGTACAGTGGTATCGGCAGAGTGGCGGTCTCGAGCAAGGGGGGCGATAACTTTGGAAAGTATGCCTTTGAGCTGATGAGGAGAATAGTCTTGGGATTAATTTCGGGATACGTGCCTGGCTACTGGGCCGTTCGGAACTTGGTAGCCTAAGTGGAAATCAGCAAGAGTTAGCGTCCATGGTAATGCAATCGAGGAGTGACAATAACCAAGATACGTGTCTAATATAAGCCTCTGCAAGGATGATAATGCAAACGTTCCTTTACCCCCATCACATGCCACTTAGCCGACAAGTGAAGATGCGTTGAAAGGTACTCTGGTATCCGACACCTTCTCCGGCAAGAAATTCTGTCTCGAATTGCCGGTCTATCGGTTTCTTAATAATCACTCAATACTGAATTGCCAGTCTCCTTCCGGACGAACCGACTGAGAGGTTCAGCCGAGAATGAATTGTTCGGAAGGGGGATTCCCCGGCGGTAGGGGTTGATCATTATCGATCATGGCCGGCATTTAGGTTACGTTCCTCTCTACCGCCGCTCTCATTCTGATGGAAATATGGTAGAAATAGAGGAAAAGGGTTCTCATGGGCTGGACTTAGACGGAGTTTCCGGCGGAACCGCCAGATTCACGACCTCCGCTCCGGCGGAAGACAAACCCCGCAATTATTGCCTTGCTCAACATATAAACCCAGGGCCATTCTCCAAAGTCCGAACAGTCTACTCTGCTAAGATAACCCTCTTATCGAAGAGATTACCTTTCCCATTACCGAGTACAGCCAGAGCACCATCCGACTCCCATCTGAGAAATGGTCAAGATCGCCATTGCAGGAGGATCAGGCAGTAAATCATCCGGTGGCTCGACCGCACCCAGCTACATCATCGCTGACATTTGACAGACGTCGGCCAGGAAATAGTCGATGCCTTGCTTGACACTAAGCGGCATGAGATTTTGCTTCTCTCGCGAAAGGTTTGAACGTGACCCAATCACCCGAGACACTCCGCTCATTGAAACGCCAGGAAGCCCCAACTGCAGAAGCCGTGCCCGGAGTAACCTGGATCAAGACGAGCTACGATGATGTGTCTCGTCTGGTTGAGATTCTCAAGGGCGTAGATACCGTGCTGTCTTTCATATTCAACCAGGCCGACCCGCAGGCCATCGGACAGAAGAATCTCATCGATGCCTCGGTTCAAGCTGGCGTCAGGCGTTTCGCACCCAGCGAGTGGGCATCGTAAGTCGGCCAAACGTCTCTCAGTCGCTTTTTTGATACTTTTACTAATACTGTGATAGATCAGGCTTGGAGCACATGCACTGGTATGCCAGCAAGCAGATAGTCCGTGATTACCTCAAAGATCTGAACAGGGACAAGAAGGTTAGCCGCCCTCCCGTCGAAATATTGGGGCGGAAGCTGATTCATTGTTGAAGGTCCTTGAGTACAGCCTGTTCCAGTCAGGTCTATTCCCAGAGTACATGGCCTATCCGTTCAAGACCTCCAGACATATCAATGTTTTTGAGACGCCATTCAATTTTCATCAACGCCGAGCCCTTGTCCTGGAGGGAGGGGAGGATGCCATGATCACTCTGACCACGGCCAATGATCTTGCTAATGTGGTGGTCAGGGCCATTGAGTACGAGGGTGAATGGCCAGTTATCGGTGGTGTCAAAGGGACGGATATCTCTATCAAGCAACTCATTGCTCTCGGCGAGAAAGTTCGAGGTTCGTCTCTATTTATTCCTCTTGAGGGCAGAGATTCTTACTGACTGTATGAAATCAGGTGGCACGTTTGACGTCCAGAGGCTCAAACCCGAAGACCTACGTGCTGGAGTCGTAAAGTCAACCTGGCTACCCAAGGTTGATCACCCAGGCATTCCATCCGATCAGGCTGAGACTTTCGCTGGAGTCCTTCTGACGGGTCTCTTGCTGGGCATCTCTGCTGGAGACCTGCATGTCTCTGATGAGTGGAACCGATTGCTCCCCGACTATAAGTTTACTCAAGCCGACGAGTTCTTGGCCAAGGCTTGGAAGGGAAGGGATTAAGATGGGGATGCTTGCTGTCGCTCGTGTTAGCGGTTAAAATCGACTACAGACCAGAAACACAGCTAGTTTGCCCTCGTAATATGGACTAGGTCCTATGCCAACGACTGAAATCCTTGTCCTTTGGGAACGCAAAGCTAGAGGGTTTTTTTTGCCTCCGGCGGCCCTGCCGGGGGCCCTCCTCGCCTTCGGCTCGAGCTCAAGAGACCATCACCACCTTCTTCTCTACCTACAGGTCTGGAAGCAGTAAGATAGCAAAAATATCCAATTGCCGTTGGGTATTTCAGAATTGTGCCTTCATCTTCTACGCAGCTTTGCTTAATAATGTCATCTAAGCCACATCTCAGCCTTCTCGTCTTGCTGGTAAGAGCGACAATTCTCATAATTACACCCATCATACAAGTTCAGCCTCGATAATACTCTCCACCGATTGTGGTGGCCTCCAAATCTTCAGAACCCGCAAGCCAACGCCTTCAATAAGCTTCCGCCACTCCCTTTCCGTCCTCTCCTTGGCCGCCAAGCAAGCCATGACTGTAATATCCGACGTCGTTACTCTGGCAAGCGGCTTAACGCTGCTGACCAAGCTCTCGTGGATCAAAAGCCTCGAGTAGCCTTTCTCCATTGCATCGGCGATGTGGAGGAGGATCTGCTTGGCTTGAGGATCCTCCCAGTCGTGGAGGACGTTGTGCATAAAGTAGGCGCGGGCACCCTTGACAGGTTGAGGACTGAAAAAGTCGTGCGGCTGCGTGGTGATGGCATCGGTCGTCACTACATCCTTTAGAATATCGGGCAAGTCCTGGAGAATGAGGCTATCGCTGGGGAGATCGGGATGGCGTCGACTGAACTTTTCAAGATCATGACCCTTGCTGCCGCCAATGTCGACCACCAGAGGGCGGTCTGGCTTTGCGTTCGCCACGATGGTATCGGTTGGGTAGACTTCGGGCCAAGGAGTCAAGTTGTACTTGGAGTGGCATTCCATGGCGTCGTTAAAGTCTCGAGTCACAGCAGGGTCGGCACCAACAAACTGGAAGAAGTTTGCGCCGGCTCCTCTGAGGTATTGCCAGTTGCCGTTGTTGACGTCCGTAGAGTTTTTGAAGCCGGTCTCCTTGAGGAAGAAGGGCAATGTCCTGAACATGGGGTTGTTCACTTCGCTGTAGAACTTTCCGTATATTGAAGGGAAAGCAGCATCCGAAGCCAAGGTTTCTGCCCAGGGGGTGGGCGCAAACGTATCCTCAGCAGTCTCGATCACAAGGTGTTGCCCTGCAATCTGACGCATCATGCGCTCTATGTAGTTGTAAATGCTTTGGTTCCATCGGGATGGCAGATCAGAGGGGCTACTTACTGATGAGCACTTCATCTGCCCCCGTGAGTTCCGCCAACTCGGCACAAGTTTTCGGCGTACCACCAGCCTCCGCCCACTTCTTGAAGATGCCAGCATCAACCAAGGTCTTGACGGAAGCGCTCGTGGCGGGATTGACCCAATTGTGCTCCCATGCAATGTCCCAAGGTGATTGAACCCTCCTCAACGCCTGGAAGAGTGCGTCCCTGGCGCGAGCTCGTTCCGACTCGTTGGCAAAGGAATTGGAGTCAATGCCTTCAAGGCTCGCTAGTAAGTGATCGGCAGACATGTTGGCGCAGCGGTGCTAACAGAATCCGAGACGAAAGGATCCAGAGAAGAGGTATGGCAAAAGTATGGGGGGGGACCTTTTGGGAGCGAGACCTTGAATCAGATGGCCCAGCACGAACACGCGCAGCACCTTTCCACTGAGCCGGAACCCGCGCCATGTTGACCTCTTTAGCTTCATGCATATGCTACAGTAGCATCAAGACGTTTACTCCACCTGGCGCACCGGATGCTCTGTTCCGTGCGGCATCTTGTCTGTGGCTCAAGTTTCGAGACGGAACTATGTGAGCCATCACTTCACTAAGTTGGTGTTGCGCGCGGCATGGTACGACTGAAATAAATGGTAAGAGGTTGGTGGTTTCTCCACCAGATTTTGGACGCACCATGTTGCTGTTATCTCTTCTGACAGCGTGTGTGGGATGACCCTTGTCGCTCCTAATAATGATTAGACGTCAACATTTCCCGATAGAGACTGATGAGACTACTGTAGTGGATAAGCTCCGCTTGAATGTAACGGCGGATTTGCTGTGCCGTGCTGTGCCTCCTTAGCTTGGCATTTAAAGTCTGCCTGTCAAGTTTGATCTCATTGAACATACACAGTTACAGAGCGAATGAGGAGTTTGCAGACTTGCAGGATGGTTCATAGCCCAGAATACAACTATCATTGCTTCCTGGTAACCCCTCACATTCTCTTTGAACGTACTGGCAGACCGTCTTTGGAATCCCCCAGACTAACAAGGTACCCGGTGAGACGCAACGCTATGTTGGGACTAGACTTGCAACAATAGCAGCGCGCGAATGCTTCCGATTCGTGGAGCCCAGGCTATCTAGCTAGACTTGCGCTAAGACTTCATGGTTGTCTCCCGCGTTATTTCTCCTCGTACGTAAGGAACTGCGTAGTTCGTGGGCGATAGTGACTTATCCCCCGCCGCTGCCGCCCGTCATTTTCCACGCAGAAACGGAAAATGACAGAATGAAGGAAGTCGTGTTCAATAAGCATCAATAGGGAGTCCTTTAACCGGTGACAGTTAGACTGGACGGACGGAATTCAACTAAAGTAGTATCTTCAGAGCCAAGGCCTTCTTCGTGTTTTTGAGCTATCAAAGGGAAGTTAAGCCATCCTGGTCCCAACAAATGGCTCTTGGGGGTTGGGATACATGCGTGGTACAGAGGCCAGCCCAGTCTCTCTCCCCATATCGTTGGTGGAACTACAAGCACTGACGGGAGTTGTGGAACTTGCCTCTTTCTGACACCATTCCAAACTCGACCGTTTTGTAAATCTCCCTTGTCCCGCCCTTGGAAGCCGGAACGAGCGGAATATCGTCAACACTCGAACCCATTCCTGTTGACGCCCGCTCGGGATCTTCCAGCCTGTGTCCCTTGAGGTTGGCCCATCTCCCGCTCGTCTCCGTCGAATGGCTTTCACTGTTGGTCCCACCCCGGCTTGGACGATCTCTGTTAGTGTCGACGGTGGTGAGTTTGCCCCTGGCCAGACGAAAGAGCGGTCCCAACGTGGGCAGTGAAGCGCAAACGACCAGAATGCAACCCTCTGCTAGACCGAGGATGTCAAGATAAGGAACAGGGTCTGCAAGGGCAACGTTGGTTAGCATGATCCCGGAAGTAGGGCTTGCCTGCCATGCAATGCCCCGATCACAGGACACGGCTTACATGTGGGGTCTTCTGCCAACACCTTGAAGACGCTACCGAAAATGGCCAGTTTGTAGATGGACACGATCGAAGCCAAGACACTCAGCCCCAGCGCGACCGACACGGCCACGCGAGACTTGAGCGACATGTTGAGGCGCATGATGAACGGTATAGGATAGAGGGCGAAGAACATGTCGAGGAATGCTGAATACGCCGAGGTGAAGTAGCCCAGATCGGCCAGAACATTAATGTCCGCGCACGTTCCCACCATGGATCGATCCCAGCCATATTCGATAGGATCGCATTGCTTATACCACCAAATCGAGGTCGCCAATATGCAAGCTTGCGAGCTGAGGGCCAGTCCCCAGAAGAGGATCGTCGTCTTCCGCCCGTAGTCGAGGATCCGTTTGAGAGTCGCAATGATGGCAAACTTGGGCAGGGAAAACGTCCAGATGAGAATGGAGCTGATGATGACGTTCCACTTGAGCGCCTGAACCCTTTGCTCCGGAGCCAAGACGGCCATGTGTCGTCCGAGGCCTTGATGGGATCCGATGGTCACGATGATGCAGGTAACGAGCATGACGGCGAGGCAGGATACGGTGATGTAATCGTCCACGCCGAGTCCGCCACGGTTGGCTTGACCGAAGAAGACGCGAGAGGCGACGCGTAGGATAACAACCACTGAGGAAGACGAAAGTGAGCGCCGTAGTCTCGCATATGGGATCGAGTGGCGGAAACTAACCTGCGGTGACGGCAAACATGGCCCAACAGGCTCTGTCGGCCATCGCTCCATAGTCTTCCGCTTCCCAAAGAGCCATCTTGATCTGGAGTGGGTGGCAGAAAGGGGATGATCATGCGTATTGTGACAACGATGGAAGGGAAGAGAAGTTACGGGGATGGATTCCTGCAAACATGTAGATTCTTGCAGACCGGCAGCATCATGAGGTTCTTATCCAAAAAAATCAGTTGGGTTCTAATACAAGAACCACCCGATTCGGTTATCCGTTTGCTCGAATGCTTGGCGTGGGGAACGACCAAGGATGGGTGCCACGGGCCCCCTTTCCCATGGGCCTCCTCGGCCCCGGACCCTTGAAGATTCTCCCACGGAATCAAGAACACTAGTGGCAGGCAAAAGCAAAGAGAGGGGAGTAGTAGTTCAGGACAAGGACCCCTAGCGCGGTCGATCAAGAGTTGCTGCTACCTTGGTGGTTCGAAAGATTGCGCGGGGGCCAAAGTCCGCCTGAGCCCTGTCCGTTTGGCTTCGCCAGCAAGGGGAATAGTCACTTGCAGAAGGTTGGATGTGAAAAATGAAAAAGATGAGTCAGTTAATTGAGTCTATTTGACGGATAAAGTCACTTTACCTATAGTCATGCACACTGGGGGTTGACCTTGATTTTTTTAGAGCCAGCTTCTGTCATAAGCATTTTTCTCCTTTTGACATCATCTTCTAATCTGTTAAGCTTGAAACAAATATCAAATATCTTCATGTAATTGATCTGTCACTATTCACGTCCTCGACTTTCGCTCTGTGCTTAGGGTAGGTGGAAATCCGACATGTTACGTATTTTACCTAGTGATGGATAATGCATGTTTCACCATCCTTCTGAAGAACAACGATACTCTTTACCTTTTGTAAACTAGCTGAGCTAGCTCTAGTAAGGCTGAGTCCACTAAAGCTAACGCTGTTTATCTGATACAGACTTCGCGGTCCGTGGAAGTCCGCCTCTTAGGGCTGGTTGAACCGGGGTAGTTTAGAGAACTTATTTTATCGTGGATGTTATGGATTAGCCGCTTCTCATTTGTTTCGCCCTTTTTGTTCGTGAGGTACCAAATCACACAACCCCAAGAGGTTCCGCCGCGGCTCCGTGAGACTTGGCCACCGAGGTCGTCAAGGATTACGCGTGATGTTGCAGTTTCGCCAGAGCCATGTTTTCTTTCTCACTGGCTGTTCTCGTTTATTGATTCAGCAGGGTTCTGGAGAGTGGTACCCACTTAAGCAACGAGCTCTGGACTAGGCGGTCGAAGCAGAACGAGAGGCAACAGTACTTGCAGGACGGCGAGGGCTGTTTTGAAGTTGGAGATTGTTCCTGTAGCTCCAAGACCGCTGATAGCAGCATATCAGTAAGAGCCGTAAAATTGTGAAGGAACATACCGCATATAACGAGAAGTTTCGTGCATTGATTCGTGTCACTTAGGTACGATAAAGGAAGGCTTGGGACACGTACCTTGGCTTGCTAGGTGTCCGGGACAAAATCGAGCAACGCAGTCTTTAATTCACAAATGATTAAGCTAACAATACTTTTCATTACTAGGTACATACGGCGTTGCTTATCTTCCAGCATGCTGAGTGTACTCAATTGATTCCTTTACGTCCTAGTGGGGTGGGCTGAAAACTCCATCGAGCAACCGATGCGTTACCTGGAGTCAGCCTCGTAGGGCAGAACATGAAATGATCGTCCAGGGATTAAAGTCATGGAGACCCAGGAACAGGCGGCAACTACAGTAACCACGGCAATATCCTTCCTGCAACGTACCCACTCACAGCCGATCATTCTTGCGCCCTCCCCGATGAAAACCTGCGCGGACTGATACGAGAGAACTTCTCCGAGGACCTGAACCGTCTCACCCGCGCTACTCAATTCGCAATGACGATTGCAAAATGCCCATGACGCCCTCGTCGTCTTGGGGGCTCTAACAGGTCGAATACGACGAAGCCAACCGCGCCATGCTCAGAATACTCGCCTGCATTGAATTTACACCAACGAAATATGACAAGTTCGTAGAGGCGCAACCGGTGGCGGTGCGGCTGAAACGGTAGTCGTTTGACTGGTTGCGTGCGCGGGTTGACGAGGCGCTGACTGACCTTCAGCTCCAACTTGTCACATCTGTTGTTATCACACAATGGTGACCTAGTGCGACAGTTGTCATTAGCGGTTTAGGAAAAGATCCCGAGCTTGCGTCCGACTATTGGAACGCTACGGGCCGAGGCGCGTCCACCACGAATCACGACGCCGTCTCATTCCATGCGGCTGATGCGGGATTTATCTCTAGCCTGCAAACCTTTCTCCCTGCTAAGAGATTGGATCATGTTTGGCGTGCGGTTAGGTCGGTTGTCAACTTTGAGAAGTTGGCTCAGACCGAAAATGCGCCAGCAATCCTCTTGAACCGCATTCAGCCTCTATTTTGTGAGCCGCTACTGGGCATCGTCGGGGCTGCTAGTCGCGGACCAGACGTGTGCCAAGAAGCTTATTGAACCTATCAGGAAAGTCTATCGCAAAGTCTACAAGTCGCTATGTGGGTTGTGTTGATGCAGCCGACACCAGGACAGGGCTACGATAGAGTACTCGTGTGGCGGAGACTTGCTCGGCGGCAAGGGCTTCGGACCGCTAGACGTTGGGATCCTTGGGAGCGGGCATTCCTCCGCCGCTTCTGCATGTGTGGCGTTGCTAACATGGAAACGGCGGGATTGTATGATGCCGCGTGGCGTTCTGTGAGTAATGAGGATTGAGCAATCAATAATGACGGGCTCACACACGCTCTGAACCTCGACGGATCGCGACCGAGCCAGCGATACACCTGTATGCTGGCGTTATGGTCTGGGGTTAGGGTCAACAGCGGTGGCTGTTTTGGTGATTTCTATGATAGAGAAATGCCACTTTTGAGCGCCCTACGGTACTAGACTTGGGCCGTGTGTGACTTTGTTGAGAGTCGAGTGGTAGTCTGATCATGGAGCGGAAGGTGGTGCAAGCCCAGGAGTTCCGCAACAACCCTGCTACGCTGGAGAAAGCCAGGGTACAAAGAGCCGTAACGACTCAAAGTTGTGATAATAGTGGTTTCTACTTTTGAGTTCTGACGAGTGAGACCGGAGACCCCCCTTGGACATCATCAGTTGGCAGCCAGAGCAACCTCTTCTTTACTTCCGACCGGGACGGCATTAGCTTGGTGCCCTCGACCTTGACTACGTTTCATCCTCAAGTCTGCCGCTCGAGATGAAAATAGGCAAAGGCTTTTTGAAGAGTACGGAGATAAGTATATCTCTTAGCAAGACTTTAACGTTGATCTAAGCTGCCGGCAAGTTGTACATAGAGGTGGCGTCACGATGATCTAAGCTGGGGACATCTCTTCGAATACTAGGTCCTATGCCAACGACTGCGATCCTTGTCCTTTGGGAACGTAAAGCTAGAGAGTCTCTTTTGCCTCCGGCGGCCCTGCCGGGGGCCCTCCTCGCCTTCGGCTCGAGCTTTACGGCAGCCCCTTGAGCTTATAGCTTATAGTAGCTTTATCTAGTAAGCAGTAAGATAGCAGAAATATCTAGTTGCCGTTGGGTATTTCAGAATTGTGGCTAGTGATTGTGGTGGTGAAGCAACATTGGGCTCCCATTAGAAGAAGTAAAGCTGGAAGCTGCCGCCTACTACGTGTCCTTCAACTTCCTGTAGCTTTGCTTAGCCAGGTAGACAGACGTATTTGAAACAACAGTTCCTAATTTTGTGAACGCATTTATCAAGGCCTTCGCCTCCCTCAAGTCAGATTTGTCGTTATTCAATACCAAAAGGGAAGAAACTTCAAAAACCCACCGCTGCCAGGCGGGTGAAGCCACCAGCTCTCCAATAACCCTGACAGGCTGCTTCTTAATAGTGTTCAGGTTCCCCAGAAATTGAGGTACTTCACCCGAAGGAAAAGTGATGAAACCAGCCAAGGCTGTCGGTCGACGACATGTCTTGATATCAAGCTCCGTGATGATGCTCAGAACTCCCGAAGCACCAGAGCAGCTCTCGGCCACCACCTTCCTCCGAGGTGTCCGTAACCTGCCTATCGATGGGAAAATTCGACCTCCAAGAATCTGGTCTACCCTGAGACTGAAAATACTGGAGAGTCCAATACATCAAGCCAGGAGTATTCCGTTACCGCCTAAGAGTTTAGCCGCCTTGCCGCCACTCTCAATCACGTGTGCAGGGCATTTCGCCTCCATATCGCCAGCTTCTTGCGCAATAGATACTTTCAGTGTGTGAAGGTAAACTTTAATCTCGAGCAAACGCTCCAAGTTGCTTCTACCTTTGATCATTCTGCGCGACGTAGCACGTTACAAGAGGCTTTACGCGTTAGCGGTGGATGCCACAGACGCGCCAATCGCCACGTGACAGGGCTGGAATTTACACAGCTGGATCCAGCACACTCTGGATAGTTGAACTCATCATCAACAACAACTGACCCTAATGTATCGATTAGCTTAACGTTACCTTGGATTGGTGGAGGTGGAAATTCAGCTCTACCGGAATTATATCCACAGCCGCTGTAGATGTTGACCCCTGGCAGCCATGTCGATGACAATCGCCAAGCGGAAGCGTGCGAGAAAGGCATGCATCCCTTGCCACCAGCGCAAGCGGAAATGCGACGCCGAGTTCCCTTGCGGCATGTGCACCACCTACGAATACAACTGTAGGTACGCCACAGACGACGACGACGACACCACGGGCGGCGGCGTACGTGCTCCCCCAGCCAAGCAAGCCAACCTCGACAGCCGAAGCAGTCTAGCAAGCCGGGCCGCCCCATCGCGGAGTCCCGGCGGCCGGTCTCAGGTAGAGCAGAGTCCCCGCGAAGGCGACGGCTCATCGACGAGGAGCCCGAACCTCGGGACCGGCGCGTCCACGGCCACGGCCACGGCCACGGCCACGGCCACGCCCCCCGGCATCTTCGACGAGCACAGGTCCAGATACGCCGGGGCGTCGGCGGCCATGGCGTTCCCGCACATCCTGGGCGGGGCCCTCGGCTCCGACAGCCCTTCCAAGATGCACTCGCTCGCCTTCAACTTTGGCATCCGCCCCGAGGAGGCTCCTGGCGCGCATGTCTTGCTGGGGACGCTCATCTCGGAGGACGACCTTGGCTTCTTCTCGGGTGTGTACTTCTCGGCACTGGCACCCATCGGCGACTTCCTGGATCCGAGAATCTACGCCCAGCGATGTCGGGATTATTATCACGGCTCCGGCGGCACCATGATCGCCTTTGGCGCCGTGGCCGCTGGCGTGGCCGCCCTCGGGTCGTTTCTGTCCCCGAACAGACACCCGCGGGAGTCGGACCTGGTGCAGTACGCCAAAGCCATTCTCGATGATCCGGCATCCATGCGCACGCTGGGCATCGACCACATCATTGCGTGGGCCATGCGGGTGTTCTACCTACGAGCCACCAGCCGCCCCAACAATGCCTGGATCGCGTCGTGCACTACGATGCACCTGTGCGAAGCGGTAGGGCTGCACGAGGAAGAGAACATCAAGAAGATGGCGTCCGTCGCCGGCGCCGCTGTCGTTGGACACGACGCGGACCGGCTGAGGCGGATATTCTGGATCTCGTGGGCCGGGCACAACTTGCTGTCCTACGAGTACGATCGCTCGTCTGTACGATTTCGCGCCGTGACTTGCCAGGCTATCATCCCGACACCAGGGTCCGTAGCCGACCAGTTCGTGCAAATGGCCCAGATCATCCCAGCGCCAGATTCCCCGTTCCACCTCGAGAGTCAGCCTCCGACTCCTCGGGAGGAGCTGTTTGAGCGTCTCAAAGCATTGGAAAAGCTTCAGTTCACTCATCCGTTTCTGGTGGTGACCAAAGCCGACCTCGCGTTTTGCTTCTATCGACGCATTTACCAACTCAAGATGGGTATATCGGACGACATCATCAAGCTCGTCATTGACAGTGGCAACGCTGCAGTGGACGCGGCTCAGCAGCTGGCTGGCCAGGGTCGTCTGTTCTGGAACGTCATCGGCAGCATCTTTCAGTATACCTGTGTCCTGCTGGCCATCGACACGCCGGCCGCCTCCGTCCACATCGCCGCTGCCTTTCAGGGCTTGGAGAACCTCGTCAAGGCTGCCGACACAGGACCGACGCGAGAGGCGTTGTCCATGGCGCGACATTTACTCAGCCTCCATACGGCGAAGAAGCGAAAGGAGCTTGCCCAGCTGGAAGTTGTCGAGGCGGGCTATCAATCCCTCCCAGTGCAGCCGGATTTCGAGGCCAACACCGCTGTGCCAGACATGAGCTGGGGCATGGACTGGGAGCAGTTCCTTATCGAGCCGTATCTTTCGATGATCGGTCCAGACGTTCAGTTGTAGTGGCACGGGTCGTTGGACATGCTTGACTCCACTCAGCGGCGATCACCATGCAACTCATCAACATACTTTGACCGTTCTCGGATGGCCAATGAAGCGCAGCATTGTATTTTCTAAACCGGTCATGATACAAATCTAAACATGCCCTACTTCCGTTTGGCTCGTTTCCTGTGCCATCTTCTCAGACGCCTCCCACCGACGACGCTCGACAAAGCAGAAGATCAGAGCCACAACTACGCCCAGACCGGCCAGACCGACGCCCATGTAAAAAGCGCCCCGATAACCTCGCAGAAGATCCTTTCCTCCGTCATTTACCTGCGAGTCGACCGTGCCGGCGAACCCGAGCCCGATGGAGATGGAGTAGTTGACAAAGGTGTTGACCAGCGACGCGGCGAGGCCCTGGTGCCGCCGCGGCATAGCCCGACTCAAGACGATGGTGGCGGCGGGGAAGGACATATCCATACCCCAGGGAAAGATGATGATGGCTACGAAAGTCTGCGCCCAGTAGGTCTGGTCGACGGGCACTGTCGCAAAAATGATGCCTCCGGTGAGGAAGGCGGTCATGGAGATGAGCATCACGGTCGAGGCGCGGAAGTTACTCAGGATCAGACCTGTGGTGACGGCAGCCAACATCCCGCTTATGGCGATGGGAACGAACTGAGCAGACGTATACAGAGGGGTCTGGTCTCGTAGAACCTCGAGGAAATCCCAGATGTAGTAGACGAAGATGCCGAAGCTGGACCAGCCGGCGCTGATGCAGGCCAGGGTGAAGAAGGAGTCGATTTTCAGGACGCCAAAGGGGATGAGGGGGTGCCGCACCCTCTTCTCGATGAAAAGGAAGACGACGAAGATGAGCATGCCGATAATCATGGTGATGTACGTGTAAGGTGTCGGCCAGCCGACAGCTGGACCCTGGTTCCAGGCGAAGTTGAACAAGATCAGGGCGGCCACGCCGGCGATGGAGCCCAAGATGTCGACGCGCTGCCAGACGCTGGACTTTTCATCCTCCGGGTCGCTCGCCGGCGTCGTCGCGGGAATGACAAAGAAGCCCAGAAAGGCCAGCAGAAGACACGCGAAGCACATGACCCAATAAGCCCAGGGCCACCACGCCATCTGGGAGAGCAGGCTGGCGAAGACGGCGCCGAGGAGGAAGCCGCCGGGGGCGGTGGCACCGAACAGGCTGAAGATCATGTTCTGGCGGAGTCCCGGTTCGTAGCAGCGGCCGAGGATGGCGATGGAGTTGGGCAGCAAGAAGGCCGGGCCGATGCCCTGCATGGCGCGGCAGAAGGCGAAGAAGATGGGCCCGCTGTAGACGGCAAACCCGGCGAGGGCGGACCACAGGCCGAACCAGGCGAAGCCGCCGACGAAGAAGCGCTTGTGCCCGAAGACGTCGCCGAGGCGGCCCGCGACGAGGATGAAGGTGCCGACGGTGAGGGAGTACCCCGCGGAGAACCAGCTCACCTCGCCGGGCTGGTCCTCGATGCCGAAGGAGCGGGCGATGATGTGCTGGGGCACGATGCTCAGGGCGAGGCCGGCCTGGGTGAGGAGCTGCGAGGAGCAGATGACGGCGATGAAGAGGGCTTCGCCGGCGGGGGACTGGGGGCGTTCGCTGGTTTGAGGGTGGTCTTGGAGGTTGTCGTGGACGTGGTTGTGGGTGTTGTGATGGTCCTCGTTGGGGGGTTTGGGGGGTGATTGCCCGGGGGTTGGATCGTCAGAGGGCGCGTGGCCGTGTGATCCCTCGCCAAGCGGCGTGTTGTCTTTTTCTTGCAAAGACATGGTCGTTGACCACGGCGGAGTGAGGTGTAAGTGACGGTGGAGCTCAATCAGTAGGATCACCGTCGAGCCAGTATGATGATGGCGTTGTCGAACAATGCGCATGTATTCATGCGCCAGCCTTACGAGGCACAACGGAGTACAAATAAGTTTCTACCCTCCTCGGGATTTTCATCTTCCTTATCCTGGACGTCGCCGGAGTCATGCTCGGAGCTCCTCCCTCAGCCCGCAGTTGAGTAATCACCGTCATGTTGTCTTATGAGGTTTAGCGAGGTGCGGCTGCTGCGGCTGTTGCGGACTTGACCACCCACGGCCGCACCAGGGCCGCCCATCAGACAGACTGTCAGCATCCATTTGTCATTGCATGCCTGTCCTTGTCCTGGACCCTGCGAGTGGCTGCTGCGGCTATTGCGGCTGCTGCGGTCGAGAAGTGCGGGCTTACGCTTCTCACCATTACCGCGAATCTCGCCGAGCGAATTAAGTTTGAAGATTTGGTCAGATTAACGGTGGGGAATTGAGTTTTCTAATTTGTGACTCTGACTGCATGTGACTAGGCTGAGATGAGACAAATCGAGACTGAACCTGAAATACATAAAGGGACGGACATTTCTGCTCGAGAGGGACGTTCAACCACAATTGCAACAACAACAACACTCTAATACTCAATTACACATCCTGTCAAAGAATAGCTAAAATGCCAGACTACGCCAAAAACCAGCCCGCCGGCTTCAAAAATGCCATCGAGAGAGTCGCCATCGTCGGGGTAAGTACACCTGTCAACACCACAACACACACACACACACACTGACACATCACCTTAGGCTGGAGGCACCGTCGGATCGCACATCACCGCTGCCCTCCTCAAAACCGGAAAACACACAGTCACCGCCCTCACCCGCAAAGACAGCAGCAACAAACTCCCCGAGGGCGTCCAGGCCGCCCCGGTGGACTACGACGACGAGGCCACCATCGTCGCCGCCCTCAAGGACCAGCAGTTCTTCATCATCACCATGGCCCCCACCGCGCCCCGGGACACCCACAGCAAGCTCGTCCGGGCGGCCGCCAAGGCTGGCGTTCCCTACGTCATGCCCAACGGATACGCCGGCGACATTGACAACATCAAGCTCGGCGAGGAGACGATGCTGGGGCCCATCGCCAAGGCCAACCGGAACGAGATTGAGAGGCTTGGTATGCAGTGGATCACCGTGTGCTGTGGGTTTTGGTACGATTACAGCCTGGCGGGTGGCGAGGCGCGCTTTGGGTTCGACTTTGACAAGCGTTCCCTCACGCTTTATGACGACGGCAACACCAAGAACTCGACGTCGACCTTGTCGCAGGTTGGGCGAGCCGTGGCCAAGGTCCTGAGCCTCAAACAGCTTCCCGACGACGAAAACGACAAGGCTCTTACTTTTTCGGGGTTCCTCAACAAGGGCGTGTACATCAAGAGCTTCGTCGTCAGCCAAAACGACATCTTCGAGAGCGTCAAGCGCGTCACGGGCACCACGGATGCCGACTGGACGGTCACCCGCGAGGCCACCAAGAAGCGATACGAGGAGGGCCTGGCGCTGGTTAAATCTGGCAACATGGCTGGTTTCAGCAAGATGCTGTACTCGAGGGCGTTTTACCCGGATGATCCGAATGATCTCTCGGACAAGGCGCAGAACCAGCTGCTTGGCTTGCCGGATGAGGACCTGGATGAGTCTACCAAGGTTGGGATCGATATGGTCAAGGACCTGCAACGTCGTGTTGAGCGTATGGCGGCCTAAGAAGCATCTATAGAGTTTGAGGTAATAAATAGACGGGATTTTGCATACTGTTCAGAGCCGGGAGCAAACCGGTGACGATGAAAGCATAGGAGATTCGACTGGAATGAGTACCCAAGTTTCTGAAATGAGCTCTCCGCAACAAATGGTAACCAACAGTAGTTTTTGAAATATTCAAACTTTGCCATCAAAATATCGAGATAACAGTCGATTAGAAAGGATCAAATCTTTATTGCACATACTATACCTATTTTCGTATCTCTATAGCGCGGTCGCGAAACGCGCGTAGTCAAAATATCGATTTGTATGCAGGCTTTCAGGGGGTAGCATTGTTTTGCGCCACAAAAGACAAGTCTACCTATGAAGGATACGACGGAGGAAGAGGCCGACCAGTGAGAAGGTGTATCATCCCCTGTTGATTAAGAGGCCAGCTAGAAGCTCGACAACCCCGTCACTTTTTCGGTGAAAGAGGATCTACAGGGGTATAGGCCAATGAATGACCGGGAATTTCCACTTTCACCGAAAGGGAGCCGGATAAAAGGGGTGTATAGATGGCTACTTATTATAGTATGATCTCACGACTCGATGATCAGTTTGGACGCGTTCTTACAAAGGTGGATGAGCTTGGTATTTGGAAGGACACTGTCACTATGTTCCTTACCGATCATGGAGAGTATCTTGGTGACCACGGGCTTATTGAGAAGTAGCCTTCTAGTCTTTCTGAGACATTAGTCCATGAGCCTCTTATCATCGGCGGTGCAGGATTACCTGAAGGAAAGAAGATCGATGCCATGACAGAAATGGTCGACTTGGTGCCGACAATGCTCGAGACATCAGGAATCGGGGAGAAGTTCGCTCACAACGATAAATCATGGATTCCATTACTCTGCGGCGATGCCGAAACCCACAAACAATATTCTTTCTCTGAAGGAGGCTTCCTCACATCCGAAGAACCAATTCTCGAACAAGCACCATATCCCTACGATCTCAAAGCAGGGCTTCAACACGAAGATACAACCTTGGTCGGAAAAGCTATCTCATTGCGCGATGAGAATTGGACGTATGTGTATCTACTTTACGAACCGGCGGAGCTGTATCACCGACACAATGAGCCTCATGCGCTGCATAATCTGGCTGAAGATCCGGAGCATAAGACGTTGGCGGATAGGTATGAAAAGGCTACGTTGAGATGGTTGTTGGAAGGGGCTGATGTTATGTTTTGGACGAAGGATCCGAGATTTCCGGAGGCCAAGCTTAAAAGTCCTAGGGAGCAGGTGGAGGAGAGGTTGAAGCAGGTTAAGAGTGATTAAAGAGCCACCTCAAAGAGAAGTTGTTCGAGAGATTATACAGAGCTAGATCAAGGCTCCTCTTGCGCAGACATCAGAGTGACTGTAAATACAAGCATTTAGACAAGCTCCAAGCTCACAATCGAAGTTTCATGAGATAGTATGCGACGAAGAATAGCAAGATGGTATATTCCTTATAGAACTAATAAAGGCGCAAAATATATGAAACATCAAGGATCGTCTGAGGCAAATGTGCGAGAACAAAGCCAGACCCAGTAGAACTCCATCCATCACACCCTAAAGGTCCTCGACAACAGACCTCTAGTAGACCATGGTACCCGAAGGCTCACGAACAGGCAAACTCCAGTTCTCAGGATGCTTCCACTTAGTCTCCATCTTCTCCCCGTCAAGCGTCATAGCATCTCTGAAAACACTCGACTCAATTCTATGATGGCCATGAACAGAGTTCTGCGCATTCCTCAAAATCGATGAGTAAAAAGATTCGTCCTTGTCATCATCATGTCCACATTTGCTGTGAGCGAACTTCAATCTCTTAGCTTGGTCCATGACCAACTCGACGAGATCTTCACGCTCAGAAATGGCTTCACTGTCCATGCATCCGATTTGCTCAAGAAGATGAACGTGGATGTCTCGTGCGGCTCTATAGTTGCCGCATGTATTGTGGAAGCTTGCGCGGAGTGTCTCGCAGTCAACGGTGAGGTGATGAAGGGCTCCATAGACGTCGCGGAGGTTGTAGCAGATGCTCTCTACGAGTGTCATAGCGGCTTCTTTGTGGCCTGCAGCGAACTTGACTTCACAAAGTCGACAGCCAGTCGCAACGGTAGCAGCACCTGACCAGTTTCGACTCATGCGTGTATCCCAGAGGTATTGAAGAATACGTTCCAGCATAGAGAAGTTCTTTCGCTCACCGAGAAGACGGATGATAACATTGAGCTGGGCGAAAGGAATTGTGCCAAAGTCAATATCCAGACGACCGACATTGAGGACTTCGACGAGAATCTCAGATGAGATCTGTTGAAGCTCAATGAGAATAGAGTCGTTGTGACCATGGCCACGACGAGAGAAAGACTCAGAGATGTTAAAAGCAAGTTCCACCGCACGAGAATGCTTCGTCTTGGTAAGTTGTCGGAAGTAAACCTGCGACCACTTCAACAACTGAAGACAAACCTTAAAGTCCCTAGCCTTGAAGACATCGAGACTGACATCTACCAAACACTCGAGAATGTTGATAGACACAACCTTCTTGTTCACGTTCGAAAGCGTCAGCTCGAACAGCTGCCAAAGAGACTCAGACGATACCGAAGTGGAGCAGAAACCCTTGAACATTTCCCACATGTCAGTGCGAAGACGCCGCATCTCAACATGTCGACCCTTGAGTTCCAAGAAGGCAACGAGACGTGCACCAGCTGCGAGACGCATGTGGATAGGTCGATTGCAGCTTCTGACGGAGACGGACCATGCTTCGTGGAGACAGGTCTCGGTGTAAACGTCTCGGATGATGATGTCAAGCATGTTTTCTCGCTCATAGCCGCATAGGAGTTGTTCAAAGGCGTGAATGAAGACAAAGCAACGTCTGTCAAGGTGAGCAAGATGATCGTGGCCGAAACCGCAGAAGCCCTCGGTCGAGCTGATTTCGCCCATGAGGACTTCTTCCTTGAGAGTTTGGATGAACTTGATACCGAACTCAACGGAGGATAGTTCGCGATACATTTTTGTCAAGCTGCGGGCAATGTCGAACAGTACAATCTCATCTCGCTCTTCGATGAGAAGACCAACGATGTACTCCTCAATAACCTTGATAGCAGTAGTGATACTCTCACGACGCTTCTGCTTGCGATGATACTCAATGATACGAGTCAACGCAACCAGGACCTTCTCATGAGAATGGCAGTATTCCCACTTGAGGTCGACGAAAGTGTCGATGAGAAGTGTCTCAGCGCGGTGTCCGAGGTCATGATGACACTCAAAGAGGGACGAAAGGCGATACTTGGCAATCTCGATGAGAGCGATGATAGAATCATGATCATCACAACCGTGAAAGTCGCAGTGGCAGAGTTCCTCATAGATAGAAACAGCTTCGACGTATCGCACAGTGTCGATCTCAAGACACTTGGCAAACTCAATGCTTGCACGAATGTAATAAGCATGCGTAGCGCCAAATTCACTAAGAATAACAGCGCGGAAACTCTCAGCCAAGTGAAGTCGCTCAGTATGATGTTCGTGTACACCCAGAATAATAAGGTACTCTTGATATACTTCGAACCACTGCTCAGAGCTAATGATATCGTGCTCATGACGATGTTTCTCAATTGAGTTCCATAGAAAGCGGAACCACATAAGAGACTCGGCATGTTCGCCGCGGGATTTGTGAAGGGAAAGACAGACTTTGATGAGGATGGGGATGTAGGCTGGGGGACAGGTTTCAAGACCGAAGTGTTCGCAACTGCCGAAACCGCCGAGGATGATGAGGAGTTGATCAACAGATCCACTGTGTTCGCACCAATGATCGAGTGTGCAGAGGTGAAACTCTGCCTTGAGCTGCTTGAGGCGCTCAATGATGATTTGGAAGCGAGACTCGAATTGAGTGACGATTGTTCTCTCAATAACACCTGAGCGATGAGTGCCGAAAGAAGCAGTGACGTCGACGACTACATCAACAATCATAGCCAAGCATGATTGAAAGATGGTCGTGACTCGGTGCGACGTATGATGCGACTCAAGCTTCTCAGCCATCTTGACAAAAGTGCCCATCGCCTCATCAAGAACAGTGAAAAAGCGCTCAATAGCAGAAGCATGTTTGCCCACAAAGCTAATCAAACTCTTACACGAAAAGAGAATAAGAGCAGAGCTATCATAAGTAGAAGCTCCAATTAACTTTAACGCCGAGAGGATCTTGTCAAACTTCTTAGCGAAAGCTTCAGCTCGCTTGAGAGTCTTGTCAAGACGACTGCCCTTCTCGGGCATGTAGCGAAGTCGTTCGTTGGTAACAATGGAAAGAAACTCCTTGGAGGAAAAAGAACGACCAAAGTCAAGTGTTTTTCCGCAGACGCGACCGTAGCGATCAATAGCCTTCTGCGTATGCGTATCGAGTTCAAACGCGCAGCCGTCGGAGAGGTAATCCTTGCCATGTTTCCAGATAGCTTGTGTATCATACAGAGAATTGGCAGCAGATGTAGAGAAAGAAAAGTCTCTTTGGGAAATTATGGACATAGCACCTGAGAACTGTCTCGTAGTACCAGAGACATGTCGTGTAGCGCCCGAGAAGTCTCTGTCGCGATGGGATAGGACAGTTGTTGTACCGAGGCCATGTTCGAAGATGGACGTTCGTGAAGGGGCATCACTGTCGTGCGTGTTATTGTGGATAACGCTTGCTCCGTCGTTATCTTCGGATGATATAGAGCCGGAGCGTTCGCGGGCTTGGACGGTGGTGAGCCAGTTGGATTTGATGTTGGAGGGGGCTGGCTCCAGCTGGTGGACTTGAGGATGTTAGTGAACGATAGTGGTAAGGTTAGTAGGAGGAGGGAGGGACTTACGCTTTGCCTGGCTGAGCATTTCGTCAATTGAAGGGAAAGAATACAGGGTAGGTAGGATCTATCAAGAATGAACCCAGCGTGCAGAGTGCAAGAAGATGAGAAAGTGCGTAAAACATATATTAAGAAGAGCTGTACCTACCATCCCTTGCAATCGCAGTCTGGAACTTCAATACAGTGGCGAAGGCCTCATATCCCTGACAGACTAGTGGTCAGCTGCACCGAGACACTCTCCAGCCCAGTGTGTGAATCTCATTTCCACTACGTGACGGGGCCTCGGGGCTGGAACGCTTTCAGCAAGCCGGGGTAGCAGTTCAGCTACAGCCATACAAGCCACAACTGACGAATTAGGACAACTACGCTCGATTATTCTGAAACATGCAGTTTTAGGTTCAATCATCGTTCGATCGGAACATAGCAACGTAAACTAATTGGTCAACGTCCAGGGTCTGGGCCCTTTTCATTACAGCACCATTCAATAGATTTCGGAATCTAGGACTCTCGACAAGTCGCATTGCCACCAATGGTTTGCGCTACAGTCAGATATGACCTCCAACAACAGGGAGAAAATGGTCTGACAGGCTCGAACTATCCAGTGCCTTAGGGAATGTTACCTCTCACCAGGTCGCCACAATTGAAGGGCGTTGTCTGGGGCGTGTGTCCAACGACTAGGATTGAGCTGACGACGCTGGTGTGTCTACAATCGCCTAAGAAAGTGGGGTTATGGGTTCTCGAATGTTGAAGATAGAAGCAAAGATGGGTTTGTTCCGCAGAATTCATCTGAGCCTCGTATCCGTCAACAGACACGGCTGCATCCCAATTGAGCAAAACAGCTCTAAGATGGCTTGATCGGGCTTAAACATGCCGTTAGACTGGCTGGCTGGAAACTGTTTCGGGGTGGGGGAGTGTTACCTCGCAGATTGCCCAGCCTTCACGAACACTACACGGACGACCTCAATGTAGCGATACTTTTATGAATCTTGAACCCTGGGCTGCGCTCTGGTATGCTGACGCCAGCCCCGAAGCGACATAGCTTCGCATAGATCCGCTGCTAGCCCCGACCTAGCACTAATACTATTGATGCATCTCTTATCACACAGGGTTCGTCCCACTAGTCCCAATAGTTCAGGGTTTCATTCAAAGTTTCGTGCATGTACTATTGAATTAAGTCTTATCTGCATCTTCACCAACTGCGGCTCGTGATGCTAGCTGCAGCGAATCACAATCGAGGTCCAACCCTTTGTGTGAAAAGTCCTAGTCCCTGTTTGGCTTTTTAACTCGTGCGGCTAAGTCCAGTCTTTTAACGGTGCTTGGAGCTGGAACTGCGAATTCCATGGGCTTGAGATGCGGAACATGTGTTCCTGCGACTACTAAGATTCCGAGGGAAGAGGATATTGGTAATCAGCGTCGCGGGCAACATTCTCCGGACCTGGATTCTCTACATCTAACATTGAGGACCAGCATTCTAAGTGCTTACCCCATGTCCACAGCATTACTACGTAATCTAATTATGGAAGCCCAGAAGGAATCGCGCTTAAAGGCGGCTTTGGATAATACGTTGCGTTGCGAAAATACTTGCATTAATCAAACTGACAGGCATAGGCGTACAGAAAATAATATTGTATTTACCGAACCTATTGGGCTCGAAGCTTGAACTCTTGGGTATGATCGTATTGTATTCTCTCCTCGCTCCGATCATCCTGATTAATCATAGTACTCGTCAACGTAACCTTCACATTATATGACTTCCCATTGGGTATTTTCCACGGATAAACATTAGCCATGGGCAATAAGAAACTAGCATCGGGGGTATTCCTCAAGTGGACTCCCCATTTCGATCTTGAAACAATCGATATGAACAACAAACCCGCCTTGACATCCCACTTCTGAATCAGCACATTATATCGCAAACTCGACAACATGACCGGAGGTGGACCATCTGGCATATCGTCTCGAAGGAATGGACGAGCCTTGGTGTAAGTCAGCTACCCCCCCTTCCGCCACCCCCGCCTTCCGCCACCCCGCCTTTTCAATCATTTTTAATCATAAGCTACTAACCTAGCATTTT
>JAMYIC010001326.1:0-11512 GCA_024112705.1 Microcera coccophila
GCAGTGCCGCCCTCCGCTAGCCTCTGACATCAGTTGGCAAACCAAAATCAGGATGCCCAATGCCTTAGTGAAGGATTGCATCGGCTTTCCTCTATCCTATGCACACTACAACCGCCACTAAAATCACTAAAGCCGTGGGGAAACAGTAAGCAAAGAGCATCAAGGCAACCCATATAAGCATCAGACAGCCTCGTCTCATCTCGTCTCATCTCGCCCATATGCTTGCTGCCCCTCCTCTAAGCCACCATCACCACTATCACCACAACCAGCAGCAGCAGCAAGCAACATGTTTTTCTAGCGAAATTCACGGCGACCCGCATCTGAAACACGTGGCGCCGAAGAAGAAGAAGGCCTATACATCATCCACCATTCCTCTCTTCCACCACTGACTGCCGCGCCCTTACAACACAAACAATCTCTTCAAAACCGGGAGCATACACAAACAAAAACATTTCGCCTCCCCCGCTGCAAGGCCTCGCGCCTCGCATACCAAAAAAAAAACCTTGTCAGCGGCATATAAGAAGAGCGGTTCAGCCTCGCGAGAAAAAAGCGCGTGAGCGAACGGAAAGTAAGACTAAGGACCGGTGGTGGCGGCATCCATTGCTGGAGGGCATAGGGTCAACAAAGTGCCCTCAGGGGTTGGGAAAGCTACGCCACGGGAAACCGGGATGTCGTGTTTACCCAACGCGTGATATCGCACAATGGATCAGGATCGTGATGTCAGCAGCTCTCTTGATTTTCTATCTAATGACTGACCGACCTGCGGTCCTTATATAGATCAATTGAAATCATCGTTATCGTGACCCTGATACAGAGGGTCCTTGCTGAAACGCCGTTGCGGCTTTATTGTATGAAGGTCAGTTTCGTCCCTCAAACGTAAGACCGGATGCGATGGATCCGTTGGTTGGTGACCTAGTGCGACACGTGACGTGCTGACCGAGTCCTCCCCCGCCTCTTATCACAAGAGATGCGAATGAAAAAGATAGTGGGTGAGAGGGAGGAGAAATACGAACAAATGGTTTACACAAAAAGGCAACATGAGGTAGTTTTCAGGTAGGTTTTCTTCAAGTCATTATTCAATGGCGGTAAACCACTTCCGACACTCGGCGCAATGTCGTAGGCTTCTTATCCTGCTTCTCTATTATTTTCCAATGCTGAAAAACAGCCTGCTCGCTTCGCTTTAATTTACTAGCAATCCACGACCATTCCTTTTCTTCCTCAACCCATACGCAGAGACGTAATTCGTCCAGAGGTTTCCAACGGAGACGCTGAGGTCTTTGAACCTTTTTATCGGGATTATCTGGGCCATCGCTGTGATCGAAGCTGCCACTTTCACTTTCGCTTTCGCCGTCGCCGTCGCCGTCGCCGTCGTCATCAGAGTTGACCGAGCTCCCGTCAGTTTTGACTGTCTCGGCGTTTGACGGCTTCATAGCTGCCTCCGCTGCGCGGTCTTCATTCGTTGCATCACAGGAATCACTCGTTCCCGTGCCTGTGGTGTTGTGTGAAAGCCTCCTGGCGTAGTCCCTAACGCATCCAATGAACAAGTACTCTAACATAGCGATGAGCTAAAGTCCTCGGGACGATGGCTGCATAGGTAGCGGCGCTTGTGCTGGACTCTGCATATACGAAGTCGAGCTGGTACTCTTGAGCCAATCTCGTTGTTTGTGACGGCCCCCACGATAAGCTCTGCATAAATCACGCCCAGACTTGCTGGTGTTCTTGGGACGATTAGGTCCCAAAATGGTCCAGGGTGCAGGACCAATGTGCTCTGTTTGCTTCGTGGTAGGACTTTACCAGCTTCTGCCACTCCTGGCCGCCATGCGAGATACTATTAAGTAGTACCAGTATCTTCGTCAAGCTCGTAGGGCCGCATCTCTTTTCTCCTTGCATCGACACTTGTTCATTTGGTCCAACAAGCATCCACGTCTATTCTAACCTGATATCTAAGACGCTTAAAAGATGTGTCGATTGCTCTGTATTCTACTCTTCACTCTCGCCTTGTCCCCTCTTGCTCAACCCGCCGCAACGCCGGCGACGGCTAGCACGACTGATGATTTAACCGATCCAAAGTTTATCGGCTACTACGTCGGACCTAGTTCCAGTAAGTTGTATCGAGCATAGATGCATTCACCCCATTTACGATGTTCTTGAAAGCTTATATGGGACTCTCTTTCGATGACAGTCTTCCGATTGACTGCTACATCCTTCTGGACTACCTTTGGGACATATGCAGGAGACTGTGACTCTGCATCGTGCCCCGTCGCGACAGCGTGCATCGGTCGAACTGCCTATTTTAATAATGGCTACAGATCACCATGGTGAGTCCCCTATAGAATACATGTTTATATATTGCTCTGACTCTAACTCTATTACTTTCTATAGTTTTAGCGATTTCTCTTGTATTACTTATACCATCTTCCAAACCTCTCCCAATGGCCTTCCTAGTGCAACAAATATCAACTGCCGCCCAGGATGGGATGCTAATACTGTGTATAAAATAAAACCTCCTACTTACTACTTAGATACTAGCACCTCTTCGCCGACTATCTCTACACCATCATCATCACTCATAGAATTTGATCCCGAACCTCGAAGCAAAGCATGGATTGCAGGTGCAGTCATTGGAGCGCTCGCTGGCCTTGCTCTTCTCGCAGGCGCGGCTTGGTTCCTGATGAGGAAACGGAAACGTGCCCACTTGGGTGCTGCGGTTCCAGCATGGCAAGCCGAGCGTAAGGAGGCGCAGCAACCAGTTGAGATGCCTGGGTCGCCACCACCACCCTTTGCAGAGCTTGACGAGGGTCGATAGTGGGATGCTCCAACTTCAGCTTCTCACCGGTCAGTCCGGGATTGGAGATCAGACTCGGTTCAGATGCTCCTATGTGGGGAAGGCCATTTCGAATGTGGGAACGCGTTTGAGGGGCTGAAGATGTGTTGGTGTGAGGGATTTGGTGAGGTCCAAGGAACTGTCGAGTCGACCTAGCCGCATATGCAAGTGGATAAAATAGTCCTTGTCCCTTCTTGAGTGATGAAGAATAAATTGTTTTCGATTGGAGATAACATTGATATCTCGATGGGTTAGTTCCGACGGCCTAGCCGTACGCCAGATCTTAAGCGCTTGACTCTAATTCACGTGTCATACGGTGCTCAATTTCTCTTTTTGATATGTCTTGTGATATGCACACGGGAGATGAAGCCAGCATTGACGGGAGAGGATGATGGAGGGCCGGGCGCGGCAGATACTCATGCAGGCCGGGTGGCAAGATTTCTTAACACAACCACGTTCTTGCAGCTGAGATAAATAGTTTTAAATGGGACTCTATCTATGCCTTGCCGGAGAGAGAGGTTTATTGGTGTCGTCAATTGCGGCTCGTTGAGGCAGACGCTATTTGCGACAAAATGGGGCGCGGCACGGCACGGCACGCTACTTAGGTGAAAGCTTAAACAAAAGCCGTCAATTGAACCAGTATTCCATCTCTTTGAGTGCCGTAAGGCTCCAGTGGGGCTATCAGGGGTCAATACCGTATTATCTCACGGAATTCGGATTTGTTAGCGCCTCGGTCAAGGCCTGTACCAGAAGCTGATTTAGCCCCTTAGTATTTAGCTTACGGTATTCAATAAGCGTCTACTTTGTATAAAAAGCTACTTAACTTAGTATCAGTGAAAGTTGTTCTGCTTCGTATCAGTAGAGGGAATGGTCACTGGAGCCTTACGGGACTCAAAGAGATAGTTTATGAGGTCTTACCCTCGGCTATGAGTCTGGTTTCCCACTGTTACCAGATTCGCACGCCTAAGGCTGTCGGCAGGTTATAAAGAGTATTGAACCGAATAACAACAGCCGAGTGTCTGTCACAGCCAGCTCTAGGCTTGGGTATAACTTCTACGATAGTGGTGTTGCCTTGGAAATATGTTCGGTCAAAAGGCGACCATTCCCATTCGGCCTTCCCGACCCTGAAGCCACGCTTATAGATCTACCGAATAGCCAGGGCAGTCTACTCTAAATTTATAGCGTGATATGTAGACTACGGTGGCTCAGTCTTATCTATTGCATACTCTCTTTTTTCCCTCGTCTTGCCAGTCGAACTACGCTCTCCAGGAATCTCAGCAAGGGTGTATTTTACTCAATCGAATAACCAAGTTAGCGTAGATCTACCAGAAGGCTACCTCAGAGCTCTGGAAGGCTACTTCAAAGAATAATCACTGGCGGTCATTGGCATCTGCCATGCCTACCGATCCTAAATGTAGCATAGGCACAGTCGTGCGAGCATGGCGTTTTGAGTCAGTTCGTAGGAATCCCATAGATTCTCGTCAGCCTGTAACTTTCCAGTAGGTAGGCAGTAAGCGAGAGGCTACTAGGCAGCAAAGTAAATGAGATCGACCGTCCGACTTCCAGCGAATGAACTCTACTGCAAGTCGCGAACTTCCAAAAGCGGGCTACAGAGACGGAGAATGTAGTCGTCGATGCAGTCGTCCTCGATGGTGTCGGGGTCGTCCAGTAGAGGGCTAATGCAATTACTTTTGGCTAGGATGGCTTCGATTATTTCACCAACAGTCAAAGGCCTCAACGCCAATACTGCCTAGCGCAGCAAGGCGACAGCTGGATCCTTCTCTCGTTCACTCTTGGTGATTCGGTCCCAGCTTTGCTGATAGATATGGTCTAGCTCGAAAGGAGTTACGTCGATCTTTCGCTGGAGCTGCTTCTAGTTCATCCATATCTTCAATGATTCTTTTTGCACCTCGAGCCATAAGAACTGACCTCTACATCGATCAGTTACGCATGTTGACAGCCTAGAGTTAACATCCGTTTGTTTATCTAACCTTCTATCAACAGAATCCTACAAAGAGGCAATAGTGTCGGCTTGATCGTCTGCAGGGAATGTCTTTTATTCGTTCATGGTGCAGTGGCGACTATTTCGGAGGCGTCCGGGTGTGATGCTAGCCAAGATACCCAGACGCGCATGGCTACGTACGGGTCATTGTGCCTCTCGTAGTCGGGCGAGAAGAATAAATAGGCAGTAGGCCTTTGTGAAGGCAAGAGAGGGACATTCGATGATACTCGCCCGCAAGATGGCCTTCCTGATCCCAGGTTGGCCAAAGATCCATGGGAACTTGGCCTTCCCTGCCAGGGGGTTAGAGGAGCTCCAGCTCGTGAGCTCTGATTGAGCTAGGATCTAATCACATGTTCCGGGCAGATTCTCGTCAAAGGACTCGCTATAGCGCTCGCTAGGAGGATGGTCGTTCATTAACCATGAATGAACCTCTCAGCGGATCTCGGCGGATGGCATGTCACGTTAGTAAAAGTAAATCACCTTGTGGGTTGACAACCTGACCTGGCCTTTTTTATCGGCTAGAAACTGTTGAAACTCGGTAAGCCATCGTGATTTGAAAGCGCCTCGGTATTCTGAAATTTGCTGGCTGGGTCTTCACCGTGCGAGAATTCTAATGACCCAGCGTCTCCTCTGTCGGTCGAAAATTTACTATTCCTACCCGATCGGAAGGCACCAGAATCTGCAGTTGCTGTACGAACTTTCCAGACAGCTCTGCTTGTAATGGTCGTTGCCCTTTACCTCCTAATGCCCATGTAACCTTACGCTTCCTCGATCTGCTGACTGCTCTATAAATGCCGTATGAGCCTATGGAGTTAAGTGCATTATCGTCTAAAAGTTTAGCCTTGCTACTCCCCTTCTTACAGCAGCACTCCTTGTAAGAAGTTCAGTAGCCCCGCTACTCACGAGACAGTTCGCTCGTCGTCGAGTAGCCCATTGCGCTCGGGTAAAGTTTGACCTGATTCGAGCCCGATGTCATGGCCTCAGCGCTTTCGGTCTTTATGAGATGAAGCCCTGGCTATGAACCAGTGCTATAGGAGCGTCCGTACTTCCAGACTTCGCAATAAGATCAAACGTCCAGAACCTTCTTGAGGATATCAAATTTCGAAGGCCCTTCCTTTCACGCTATTATTGTAGAGAATCACAGCTGCCAATGTAGACTACTCCAATATTGTCAACCTCAAGGCGGTGTATTCTATAGAACAGATTAAGACTGACTCCTTGAGTATTTTTATAACACAACATATCTATGCATCATCATATGATAACTCCGACATTTCGGGACGACGAAAAATAGAGGCACCACAGAGGACCACCACCACGAGTGCCGCACCACCTGCATCTCATCTGAAATATCACTGCTACACTTTGATCTAAATCTCCTTATCTTTGTATCTCGTAAGCTTTGCCCCCCAACCAGCCCAAACACCTTTGAGGAGCGGCTCATTCTGGCGTCGGGGGTCAGGTATATCTGAAGTGAATGAAGCCGCCGTATTTCGGCACGTAATCTAACGATAAGCTAGCTCTAAACATAAAGGAAGTCAACCGTACTGTTGTAAACACTGGTGTGAGAGACACCAAGTCTTCTTGGCAGTCATAGATGTTCTTCTAAAGTGACCAGATATTACGATTATGTCCGATAAAATATTTCCCATAGGTCATATCAGCTTCTGATCAGATTTGCCGCGAACGCTATACTAGTCATACATCATGCTTCCTGAAGAAGCCCGAAGGTGTCGTTGGTGAAAACGGTCAAGTTTCTTGAAATGTCTCATCCGCCGATCCGTAGATACAGCCTTTTAAGTTTTAGCTTTGACCTGTCGTTATCACTCAACAAGTTCAGCCACACTTTTTGAGATCATGTTCTCATATACAACACCCAAAATTCCACCGAAGGCATTGAACAGTTGTTCATCCACCGCTGTCGAAGCCTTCGTGGCCATACAGTCCTAGTGTAAATGGTCAATCGTGGCTATATAATATAACAGACCTGATTGTCCTATTGAGGAGGCTATATAAGCGCGAGAATGGTGCGGCAGCCTTCACCTTCTCAAAGCGGCCTGAGCCGCCTCTACCTCTTTTATATGTCCACAACTATCAAGCCGATGGCCTAAGCATACCGTATTAAAGCCACTGCAGGAACGTAAAGCTATAAGTCGACAGGTCGCTCGGGCCTAGGATATCTGTGATTAAATTCAGGTTAAAATTTAAGTCGATAGTTGGAATAGACTACGAAGCGGAGTTTCCGAGTTGTACGAGGTCCTGTTACACTCAGTCAACATTCAGTATAAGAAACGAAAAGACTCCATATAGCACCATAATGACCTGATCTCCGCTATAAGAACGTAATAATAAGGGACGTGGGGCACTTCCAACAGCGGATGATGACTACCTATAACATACAAAACAGGGGAGCAAGCGACGCTGACCGTACTAAGTGGTAGGACAGTAAATAACGCGGATCACTTTACTACGCATTTATCCTTAAATCTTATATCGCACAATGGATCAGGATCGTGATGTCAACAGCTCTTGATTTTCAATCTAATGACTGACCGACCTTATATAGATCGATTGAAATCATCGTTATCGTGACCCTGATACGGAGGGTCCTTGTTGAAACGCCGTTGCGGCTTTTATTGTATGAGGGTCAGTTTCGTCCCTCAAGCGTAAGACCGGATGCGATGGATCCGTTGGTTGGTGACCTAGTGCGACATCTTAGATAGACTTCAGGTGATACTAACCTACTCAAGTAATATAACATCCCAGCACTACCTCAACTGATAATTTTGTGAACAAACATGTACGCGAGTCCTTACTGAGGGCGAGGGTCTGGGCGGCCAGGAGAGTCCCTAAGCATTCGATGAACATGACCATGATTTTGCTGAAGGGAATAGTCACTGGCTTTCCGGGTATGAGGAAAACTGGGAATGGATCTTGCGAGGTGAATCGTGTGAGACTTGATGCAGTAAAATGGTATTCAGGCACGACCGAGATCAGCAGCGCAGGAGCCAATCTCTTGGCGCCATTGGCCCAGCTCAAATACATGCTGAGCGCGGCTAGCCTCGGACAAAAGGATGAGGACAACCGTTATTCCAACTATTCACGACGTGCCACTTTCAAGTCTAGAGCTTCAAGGCCGCCGATTGCTGAGACTCATTGCAGACCGTGGCGCCAGCGTTCTCATCACCCACAATGTTGACGACCGCGCGGCACTCAGTCAGGCTCAGCTCGTCGGGCAGATTATTTGTGTCAATATGCGAAGCCCTCCAGCTTTTAACTTTCGGCAGAGCAAACGATTCCTTCCTCGTCTTAAACACCATATCGATGTAACATCACATCCTAAATCTAACTACCAAACTTCACGCCTGCAAGTAAGCTGCCTACGGACACGATGCAACGTGTTTATTCCCTACTTCCCAGCTACCCTATACCTATAGCCTCGAGTTGGACTTGTGCACGTGAGCAAAGTGGGAATGCTCTTGGACTTTAGACGATTAGAAATGACTCAGAGTACGGCAAATAGGGAGAGACTCTCTATCGATACTGAATAGACCGCTTCAACCATGACTAGACACGTTTCCATCATTTAGATCTTAGCATCTTAGCAGCACGCCCTCTCCGCCAAGTCACTCTTCACCCTCGTTGTCTACGACAGCATCCGAGCATCAAAGACACATTTTCCGCAGTAGCTTGTCGAAGAGGTGGAATATTACTCAGTAACACTAAATCTCAAATATCTTGAAAGCCTACCTACGCTATTGACAACAGAAACATGACCAATCTAGGAACGGGACCACTTCCAAGCTAGAAAGAAAGGGTAGGGATTAGAGCTCTTATTGGTCAACAACCTAGAATAGACCCGTTTGGCTACTTGGGTAAGAAATCTAATGCCTTTGATTGGTAAGAAAGGACGAAACGCGGTCGGTTTCGAGCATTAATGCTTGGGGAGGTCATCAGTGTTCTTGTCCCTGTCCGTCAAATTTCTAATCGTGTTCGACTCTCATAAGCACCGACTGCGGCGGATGTAGGTTTGTTGATTCCACTATCGCGTATGGTCAATAGGATCGTTTTCAGTTCCTTGATTCACCCCGACGGCCGAATATCCACCATTGTCCGAAGGCTCAATTCCCACATTCGAGTATTGATGGTCCCTATCTTGCTGCAACAAAGAATCAAAGGAGGCGACTCTCTCCATACCCGTTATCTTATCCGGCGTCGAGTCCACAGCGAAGAAGGTTAGCATATCTTCATCAATACCCTCCACCCTGCGTCCCGGGCGTCGCAACAACAGACGAACATTGCCAAGCTGGTTGGACAGAGGATTTGCGCCTGATGTTTCCGCCGCGGGGATGATGGTGTCAAGATCTGGATTCCTCGTCGTCCGCAAAATAGTCGAGAAGGAGCTTTCGTATGATGCCGAGGTAGACTTGATGCATAGGAGCCCGATGACGACAATGGTTGTAGAAACCAGTATACCTAGCCCATATGCGATCAAGAGGTTGCGAGGCTCATAAGAGAAGGCGTTTTGTGCGGACAAGTAGGTAATGGGACCTTTAGATGCGACGGTATCGTTTTGCCTAAGAGGAAATGTTGACAAAGTTTTGTTTAAGGGAATTAGACGCATACACTTACAAGAAGTTTGAGAAGCTGAGAAGACTTATTGTGGCATTAGTAAATAGTTGCTCCAGTGCATCAGACATAGAAGCGTTCCTAATAACAGAGGCTGGTGCTTTTGAGTAGTCGGATAAAGATTGCATATTCACGGCTCGCAAAGTCTGCATCTCTCTGGAATCCATGAGAACAGAGCTCATTACCTGCGTCTGAGTCGGACTCATGGCTCCGTAGTGTGTTATCTGCAGATTCCCAAGTAGCAGCTTCCCCAGGGCATCCATGAGTGAGACGTAAGCAATGATGGGACTGCATCGACTGACGTCTGAATATTGACAGTTGATGGCGTTGGTGGCGGATACTCCGTTTAGTCTCTTAGACTCGTAACTAATATCTTGCTGGCTATTGGTGAATGTGAAATTGACGGCGAAGGACGAATTGTAGAGCTGGCACTCGATTGTCTTATTCGCCATTACGAAGCCGGCGGACAGCGGACTGACCGGCACGACGACATAGAACTTGGCTGTACTAATGTCCTTGGCCGTCTTGTCAAAGGACGCCATCTCGGAAATTAGAGAGTGGTTCAACGCACCCCGCAATCCCGCCAATGCGTACTCCTCCTCGGTTGCGTTGCGACAGGTAGGGCAAATGTCTAAGGAGTCACTCGGAACAAATCCGACATATCCGACAGAGTTTCCACAGCAGGTGCTATTCTCAACGGTCTCACTCACAAGCTTTGCAAAAGAAGCGTTCTTGGGAGTGCCGCATGAGATTGTAGGGCCGTAAAAGTCGACAGAGTATGAGGAATTGGGGAAAGGTGCTGGAATAGTCAGGATCGAGCCCAGAGATGCAACTGATAAGAGGAGCCTAGAGATGTAGCTCGAGGGAGCTGAAAGCCCAACTGCGCCAGCTGTTGTATATTGAGCAAAGTTGAGCGTGTTGTCGTAGTCGATGATTGGGATGGGAGCGTCAATAATCGTTTTATTTGGGTGCGATGAAACCTGGACGGTTAGAGTAGCTGGAGTTACGACTGCGATCAGGGGAAGAATCCTTTGAATAGATATAAGCAATCTTTTAAAATACCTTTAGGCATTCAAACGAGGGACGTCTTACCAAGCTACTATAGCCACAACTGCGAGAGCCGGCGCGGCCGTCCACAGCTCCCAAGCAGTAAAGTCCCAAGCATTATGCAGGATGCCAAAGAGTGAGTTGATTCCCTGAATGGTAACAGATTTCAATCTCAAAGTCCGCCACAGTATTTGAGTATATGCGAATCCCACAGCCGCCGATAACATGGCTCTCGCGAAGAACGCGATACCGGTGCCGACACGGAAGAACCACTCCTGCTGGTTCTGACTCTCGACCATGTTCCCGTCCAGGAACCCGTAGTACATGTGGTGACCGACGGCGAGCAACAGCCCTGAGAGCAGACTACCAATCATGAGGACAGGGGTCAGCTTGTGGCCCGCCATGTTGTGGTTGTTCGGGGTCTCGGTCTGATTATCAATCGTAACCATGGAGGATCGATCCCTTCAATCACCAGTGGATTCCCGGAACCGACCAAAAGAGTAATATTGGCTTGGCCCTAGAAGATACCACGAGGGGAAGGAAAGTTCTAGGGTGATAAGAGTGTGATGATTCGCCCCTCGCTGCGTGAATTGCTCGATATATCGCGGTGTGCGCTGCGATGGGTCGCGTTCTGGTGGATATGTGAAAGACGAGACTCGCATGATGTGATCCTAGCGAATTTATTCTGCTCCTTACCTCGTAAAGCCATGTGTGGGACTGTTGCCTAGGCCGAAGAATGGGTTTCGCTCCGAGCTGCTCTAACCCGATCCGGAGACGGTATTGAGCTTGGAACACATAAAGGCTGGTTCAACTTTCATACTTATTTTTTCATTTGTCTTGTATAATTTCTTATAATTTCTAATAATAATCATCATTTCATTTTTTTCAAGACGACCGTCGCGAATCACTCGCAACCTTTGTTATCACAATCAAAATATCATACAGCAAGGCGCCGTACCCAACGCCTTCTAATAATTATTCAATAAATAATTTTATATCCTTTACTATTG
>JAMYIC010001330.1:0-10526 GCA_024112705.1 Microcera coccophila
TGGAGTGCAGGACGCAATGTTCTCCTGGGTAATCTTCTTTTCGACACCATAGAGAGCCGGGAAAGCAGCCGTCGGATCATGCACCTCGCCACTGCGCAAGCACCTCGCCACTGTGCAAGCACCTCGCCACTGGCGCATGCACCTCGCCCACTAGAGTATGCAACTTGCTGGTGCATGAAAGTTCCTTCTGGGCAGATTCTAGATCCTCGTCTAGAAACATAATTTTCGTGGATATGCTTAGGGGAAGATCAGCGACAGCCTTGTGCATTTGGCTCCCTTTGTATTGGTGTGGAACTGCGGCCCGCCCTCCCTAAAAGAAACATATTATAGCCACTATAGCCCCGAGCTAGACTATTGCCATTGTCGAGAGCCGACAATTATACATCATTGTTTTGCCTTGACCTACATTTTGAGCCCATCCACATTATACACTATCATAAGCATTGTCTCGTGCTCATTATGGCTAATACGGGTAGCGAAAAGTCGTCAGCTCCTTCGGCTTACCTTATGTTAAGCCAATTTATAAAACAAATCATTCTATCAATCGTCCTCAGCATTATCTTGCAACTATTGTGGATTATAAAGGCAACAAATACGTCCCGCAAAGCCACCTGGATACTTCTGAAAATCCGTCTTGCGCTAAGAACGATGATAAGAGTATCATGTGCGATGTCAGAGGACCTAGCTCTTTACGAGATTAGAGGGCAGGAGTCAGTTTCAACCAAGGAAGAAGAGGCTAATAGTGAATTCATTGTTGCTTTGTGTCAAGCACTCGGTAATCAGAGCAAGCGTGAGTTTGCGAAGACTGGCCAGGAGTCGGAGTCCGACACCGAAAGGATCAAGGATCAGAACAAAGAAGCCGACGAGGGTGAGGAGGGCGAGGACCAAGACTCCGCCCGGACCGACGGAATGCCCTGGAAGCTTCCGTTCGGGCTTTGTGACGAAGGGTCTGAGACCGGCAAAGTATTAAGCGAAAAGACCGACAGCGAAAGCGACGACAGCAAAAGCGACGATAGCAAAAGCGACGACAGCAAAAGCGACGATAGCAAAAGCGACGACAGCAAAAGCGACGATAGCAAAAGCGACGATAGCAAAAGCGACGATAGCAAAAGCGACGACAGCAAAAGCGACGATAGCAAAAGCGACGACAGCACAAGCGACGACAGTAAAAGCGACGACAGCAAAAGCGACGACAGCAGTTATTCAGGCTGTCAATGTTTCCAGTGCCGGCCGTCTAGGATCAAGTGGGATTTCAACGTTATAGGTGAGAAAGTGAATTGGGCCGATTTAGCGTTCCACGATGAGCTTGCGCGGACAGAATCATCCTTTCCGGAAGGTTCTCAAAATTCTCAGGCGCGCTTGGAGTGGCTGAGGCTCAAAAATGAGGGAGGCGAAGAGAATGAACATCTTGACCGCATAAGTACGTATATCTTGAGCCCGGCTCGCTCTCTAGCGGATCTAATATATCATGTAAAGTGTCGATGATCGGATACGAAAAGGTCAAGCGGCATTTTCTCGATATCAAAAAGCGCAAGATCTTCGGAGATCAGTGGTCAGAAGATCCGAAGAACTTGAAATTAGACTTGATTCTTCATGGAAGGGATAGAAACAGTAAGTATATATATACATACCCTCTTCCCTATCTCTATTATTAGGTTGGCTACTATATATATACTCATGTAAACTCAACTAACCTGGGAGTTATATGTAGGCAACAGGAGGATCGCCGAAATATATGCCGGGTTCCTTCACTCAATCAGTGCGGTTCATCGTCATAACTTCAAGCGAGCTACTGGATTTAGTCTAGCTAATGATATCGAGGACTCTACTGTAAGTACATCTAGACACATAGGTAAACATTTTGCTTTCCAAACGTTTATCGACGCTGCCTTTAGGTTGTATTCTTTGAAAACGCCGATCAGATAGACCGAGTGGAAGAGATGGAGCGGATCGTAGAGACAGCGCGTAAAAAGCGTCTCGTCTTAGTCTTCTCGTACAAGACTTTCAAAGAATCATCAAGAAAGGCGCTACGGGCAACTCTAGAAGCACGACGTCGATTTCCGGACCCACTCGTGATTGAGGACTATAGCGAGGCCGAGACGAGGCAAATCTTTCGACAACTCATAAAGAAGGTGGAGCTAGGCGACAATCTCGACGATACGATGGTGGACATCTTGGCTCGGCGACTGTCACGACGTCGAAAACGGGAGGGTGACAGCTTCGTCGAATTCCAAGCTACCTATGAAGAGTGGGCAAACGTTCTAATTCGCCATGAGAAGCGTCTTGAAAAGCAGAGGGCAGACTGGGCAACAACACATTGGCCAAATAAAGAGGAAGACATCGGTGTACAGAAACCTAGCCTGAAGGAGAGCGGCATTACCTATGAAGATGTCCTCGGCCCCCAACCTAAGGATTTATGGCGTCAGAGTGAAGCCTGGAAATCCATCCAGGAAATGGTAGGACTAGAGAACGTTAAGAATGATATCGAGCGCCTCTTTAGCCTTGCCAACCACAACTACCAACTAGCGGCCGAAGGCAAAGATCCGGTTCCTATAACACTGAATCGCTGCTTCTTGGGCGATCCAGGCGTCGGAAAGACAACCGTTGCGGTCTTATACGCCAAGATTCTCGCTCAGCTCGGCCTCATTTCCAAGGGCAATGTCATCTTGAAGAATCCGAGTGACATATTAGGTCGGTTTATCGGAGGTTCGGAAAACAACATGAAAAGAGCTCTCGCTGAAGCCAAAGGAAATGTTCTCGTTATTGACGATGCTCACATGTTATACCGAAACGCTCACGGCACCAACGGATCTGACTCTTTTCGCACCGGCATCGTCGACACACTCGTGGCCGGTATTTCAGGCGCTCCAGGAGAAGATCGGTGTGTCATTCTTGTTGGCTACACCGATGAGATGGAGCAGATGCTTCTAAGCAGCAACCAAGGATTACAGAGGCGTTTCCCGGAGGTCGTGAAGTTTGCGAGCTACAGCGACGACGAGCTTTGTCGCATCCTTGACCAGAAAATGGCGAGAGACGGATTGACAGCCTCGGAATCAGGCCTCAAAACGGCTCGCGATGTTCTGAGCCGGATGCGCAGTCTACCGCGATTTGGGAATGCTGGCGATGTCGAGAATCTCTTGGCCAAGGCAAACCTCCGAAGATGGGAGCGCCTGGGAAAGGTAGGTCTTGATCGATTCAACAACAGCTACGTGGCTTTGGAGGCTCAAGATTTTGACCCGGACTATGATCGGTCTTCTAATGCCAATAAGAATCGAGATGAGCTGTTTGAAGGGTTCGTGGGATACGACATGATAATCAAAGAGTTCAGGGATTATCAGAAGATGGCCGATGGCATGCGGATCTGTGGTATTGATCCAAGACCACACATCCCATGGGCCTTCGTTTTCAAAGGTCCTCCGGGAACGGGAAAAACGTGAGTGAAACTCACCGAAAACGTGAGGATATCCGTTGATGAAGCTTCTAGGTCTACCGCCCGTAAGATTGGGAGGCTTTTCTGCGATATGGGACTTATCTCGTCAAGTGAGGTAGTCACTTGCTCTGTGACCGATATTATCGGACAATACGTGGGCCATACTGGACCCAAGGTCATAAACCAGTTCGAGCTGGGGCTTGGAAAAGTCCTCTTCATTGACGAGGCTTACCGACTGGCCGGAAACAATGAGCACGCGAATCGGTACGGCGAGGAGGCTATCGAAGAGATCGTGGATGCCATGACTAAGCCACGCTACATCAACAACATGGTATTGATACTTGCTGGCTATACCGAGGATATGGAGAGGCTTTTACAGTCAAACCAAGGTTTACGGAGTCGGTTTCCTACGCATGTAGCCTTTCCTCATCTGACGCCAGAGTATTGCTTTCAACTGCTAAAGCAGCAGCTTGGGAAATACCAGATCGAAGTGCCGGGTTCCCTAAACTCGTCTATCAATGAGGAGCGTCAGATTATCAATGAAGCATTTCTACAGCTTTCTAACACTAAAGGGTGGGCAAATGGGCGCGATGTCGAGAGCCTCGCAAGGAGTGTGATGAAGGGGGTTTTTATCAAGGTGGCTGAGGTCGGATCAGCCACTGATTCAGGGAGACTGGCTGTCGCTCCCAAAGACCTTATGTCTGCCTTGCTAGATATGCTATATGAGCGAGGCGGCAGGCTCACGCCTACGAGTCCCAAGGTACGTAGTGCTTCATGAATATCAATGAACCGATTTTCTAAGCAATTCGAACAGGACGCAACTACATTTACCTGGCTAGGTAAATTCGGCTGTTAAAAATTATAAGTTTTATAGATATTTTCTAAGTAAATTCTTCTTAACCTTATCCTTACTTCTTACTTAAAAAGCTAGTAGTTAGGATTAGTATTAGCTTTATGGATAGGACTGTGTGTTAAGGTTAGGATTAGGACTTAAAATATCGTCCAAGCTCAGCCAGCTGCCTTTTGTAATAAAGAGGATCAGCAAGGGGAGAGTCAGCTTGCCCGTTCCGGGCCGAGACTGTCATATCCAAGGCGGTATCGACCTTGCTGAATTGCGTCTCTCCAGTACAGGGAGTACGCCAGCCGTCTCGATTGGATCGGGATAATCTTGTGTTGCGTCTACTTCAGCGCCATATGTCTGGAATCGCCGAAATGCATATTCGTGTGCTGAAAGATTGCAACGATCGAAGTGGAAGTCTCGAGTAGCCATGATTTTAAGTAGTAATCAATCAATATGTATTAATCTGATTTGTTGGAATGAGAAGAGATACTTTACCATTAATCTCTGCGTATTCTGGTTTTGTTTTGCCGTCGTTAACTAGACGACGTAAGGACGAACGAAATGGCAAGACATACTCATGATTACTTGACCTCGGGTTCTCTCTGCTCCCAGCCTTAGAAGCTATTAGATTATGCTCGTAATTAAGGGATAACAAGGTTCATTTACATCTCTGCAGATCATGTCATCCGTTCATGCATGATAGGACTTTCCGCGACTCGGGGATGACGACAGTAAGACAATGGGCTTCAAATACGGCTAGATCTAGAGTTGAATCCCGGGTAGCGTCGGATTACTTTAGTCTAGACCGGCTCGCTCCCGTTGCAGATCGTTGGCTAGGCGCGGCTCTTAAAGATACTCTGTAGCAGTGATTGGTCGCCCTACTTTGAACTCGTTTCTTCCATAGGCATCAATCACGCCACTGGATCTGTTGCTGGTCAGGCTGAATAAGCCTGATGAGATAATCAGACGGGAAGTCGCTAGTTTCATGCAGCGCGGACGTACTTCCCTTCCTCTCCCCCCTCGTCAGAATAAATTCGACCCAGCTACCCCAGCTACGGGTTTGATCGGGACCGACGCTTATTTCTTCCACCTACCACTGATTCTCCACCCTCAACATCTGAACAAGAGATACAGAACGACAACATTAATACTATGGAACACCAAAAACAGTTCGATCATGACGAGCACGTATCCCAAGTCATATCCACTGCGTCGGATCTAGGCAAATCCTTGCTCCGCGAAGGATATAGTGTTGATGGAGACACTATCGATAAAGACAAGGCACTAGTATGGGCAGTAGCCGAGAACCAGAGTGAATTAGTGCGGGCTTTGGTTGAAAATGGAGTCAACGTCGATGTCAAGACCGGGCAGGATGAAATGACGCCTCTTCACCTCGCCGCAATCTTAGGGTCGTGCGAAATGATATCTATGCTAAAAGATGCAAATGCAAACCTGGAGGAGAAGGATGTCCGCGGCGTTACTCCCCTCCACACTGCGTGTTGTTTTGGCAAAATTGAAGTAGTAGAATTGCTTCGCGATCTCGGGGCCAGTGCCATGTGTCGGAGCAATCGAGGACGTTCTGTTTTGCACGGAGCCGCTGGAGGGGGGCACTGCAACATTATCCAAGCCATGATCAACACGACTATCGATATCAATTGCCGCGATGGTGGTGGGAGGACGCCAATTTCAATTGCAAGCGAGTTTGGGAAGCTTGATGCTCTGCAGCTTCTAGTCGCCCTAGGAGCAGACATTAGCCTGCGGGACAAGAAGGGCTGCACCCCTATGCACCATGCTGCCTGGAATGACCATGTCGCCATAGTGTGAGTGAGATCTCAACCCTCGAAGGGCATCATCGGTCACAAAAATCGCCATTGAGTGGAGCTTATTCGGGAATGGTTCCCAACCAAGGTCTTCCTTTGTCAATGTAATTTCACTGATCTGAAGTGTTAGGGAACATCTCATCAAACTTGGGGCCGACTTTGCAGCCGTCAACGCTGACGGACGGTCAGTACTATCTTATGCAGCCCGAGGAAAAGCGCAATCTGTGGTGGATCTTCTTGTGCGACTGGGTGTGAATGTCAATCACCAACACAAGCCTTCCGACATTGTTCCCCTGTTATCAGCTGCAATGTCTGGCAGTCTAGAGATAGTAGGTTTCCTGTTGGAAAATCATGCTATTCTTGATGCCACTGATCAAGATGGACATACACCGCTCCATATGGCTGCGTTTCGCGGCCACCCGGAGATAGTGCAGCTCCTTCTGGAGAAGGGTGCGGAAATCGAAAGAAAGAACGCCTCTCAGCAAACACCACTCCTGTTGGCTGCATTGAGTGGCAAGGTTGGGGCCGTCCACCTCCTGGCAAAACATGGTGCCAAACTAGAAGCAAAAGACTCTAAAGGCCGGAGCGCGCTAGAGCACGCAGTCTTAGATGCAAACCACCTGCTGGTTCGTTGTTTGCTGGAACACGGTGTTAACATGGAAGCAAGACTCCACAATGGCATTACGGCGTTGGAGGCCGCAATCGCAATGGACTATGTAGAGATAGTGTCCTTATTGCTGGAATTTGGGGCCAAAATCACCACCGAGGACCACAAGAAGTGGAATGTTGTACACCAGTTCCCTCACGATCAACTCATTGCGTCCGCCCGCAATAGCAACAGCGCTCAAGTTATCCGACTTCTTGACGAAGGCTTCGATGTCAATTCCTTGGACTCATATGGCCGCAGCGCCCTATCAACAGCTGCAGAGCATGGGCGTGATGAATTAGTTAATCTCCTGGTTGAAAGAGGGGGCCTTCTTGATTTGCAAGACTCAAATGGAGAGACGGCTCTTTGGTGGGCGACCCAATGTGGTCATCTTGATGTGATTCGGATGCTTCTTGCACTCGGTGCCTCCGTTGACCTGTCCGACTCGGATGGCAACTCACCGCTATGCGTTGCGTGCCAGAAGGGCCATCGTGATATTGTGGAATCCTTGCTCGAAAAAGGGAGTGACTCCAATACTCTTACCAACTACGGCATGACACCCTTGCTATTGGCTGCAACTGCTGGTCATATGCAGGTGGTAGATTCACTCTGGAGACATGGCAGCTTGTCTGCTCGACACAACGCCCAGGCTGTGAACAGTGGCAGCGGGCACGACGGTATCATCAACGCTATTTGTCACTTGGCTCAGTGCTATAGTCTTCCTGTCGTACTTCAGCGCCTCGGCCTCTCCGATATTCTATCACTCGAAGACGAAGAAACTGCATCTCAGCAACAGCAAGGTCAAGGATCGCCTCGAGATGCACGATATGACTTGGCCTATGCAAAGGAATCGGCTGAAGAGGCAACCAAACAGCAAGAAAGTACATCTTCTGAGGATGCAGGGAATGAATCTGTATTCGCAGACGAAATGGCGAACGCCGCTGCAAAAGGCCTCGTGCCAGAGATGCTTCGATTACTTAGAGCGGGAGTAAGTGTTGATGGGCGAAACGAGGCAATGGTACCAATCATAGGCGCTGCGCGTCACAGTCAAGAACTTGCGGTACGAACATTGCTTAGCAAAGGTGCTGAAGTTGATCGTCTGGACGAAAATGGATCCACAGCGTTATGCCTTGCTGCGACCCAAGGCAGTGTGGCCATAATCAAGCTGCTCCACCAGCATGGTGCCAACATCGAACATCAAGTTATCATGATAGGGACGCCACTTGTTCATGCAGTCTTCGAAGGGCACGCAGATGCCGTGGATCTACTAGTTGACTTGGGCGCACGAATGGAGTTGAGCGATGAAAATCCCTGGAACCCATTAGGGCTTGCTGTTCTTGGGGGTCATCAACTGGTGCTCGAAGTGCTACTCAAGAAAGGGGCGAAAGTCAGGATTGTTGATCGCTTAGGGCTCACCCCGTTGCTTAATGCTGTCATTCGGGGCAACTGGGATATCTGCAAAACGCTCTTGGATCACAACGCTGGCATTGATATTGTACCGGGTAGTAAATTCAGCCCTTTGGCCACGGCCATTGTTAGAGGACATGCATCGATTGTCGAGCTGTTAGTGAAGCACGGGGCAGACATCGACAGCCTACCAGGTGAAGGCCAAACGCCCCTCATTCTAGCAGCGCAATCTGGCAAAGATATGGTGGTCATGTCTCTAATTGATCTGGGTGCCAAGGCTGATGGCAAGGACGACAAAGGTCGGACAGCCCTCTCATATGCGAAGGAAAAAGGCCACCAGTCCATCGTGAAGCTTCTACGACAAGCCCAAGCATTACGGCACAACCACGAGCATGCTATGAAAGCTAAAAACCAGCGTCAAAACCCGTCAACATCGTATAAGTACCGCTCTCTTCCAAATCGGTTCATTCGTGTTCTGGAGCTTCAACCGGGACAGAGAGGGAACGTTCTCTGCTTCACACTGATTCCTGTGGTATGTATATCTGTAACCCATGAACGATACGTTGCTCACAGCCCTTCACCTTACACCATCATGTCACTTGTTAACTTGCCATTGGCATCATTAGGACTTGTCTGAGACGCCTCCTTTTGAAGCCCTGTCTTACGAGTGGAAAGGAAGTGTTGGAATGATACCAGTTCAATGCAACAAGGAGCGCATTCTCGTTACTCCTAATTGTAGAGCGGCGCTCGAGAACCTTCGGTCCGAAACCGAATCCAGAATTCTTTGGATCGACGCTATATGCGTCAATCAAAAAGATGACAAGGAGCGTGGCGTTCAGGTCTCAATGATGTCTGAGATCTACTCAAAGGCTGCATCGGTGCTGATGTGGATCGGCGAAGAAGAAGAACACACACACTTGGCCTTCGCTAGTATCCCGGTTCTTTTGCGCGTCAGAGGAGAGCTGCAAAAGTCCCCAGACTACACTCCTGAGCTAGTCAACAGGGACCTGCTCGGCAGACTACCAGTTATACAAGAATGGGTTAAGACCCTGGAGAACAAAGCAGAGACTGTACAAGGATGGCATGAATTGTACTGGAGATCTTACTTCACGCGGGCTTGGATCTTTCAAGAGATCATCCTGGCTGGGGCGCGAGGGATAGTCGTGTGTGGAAAGCACCGTTGTTCTTGGGATACCTTCAAAGCGGCACTTCAGAGTTATAGAACGTTGAACGTGGATTTTAACGCTACTGTGGAAACAATCTGGGCTATGGAGTATCATTTCCGCAACAAGGGATCTTTGAGGCTCGACCTGGCCCTTTGGAGTATGTCGGATCTCAAGGCAGGGGAACCAAGAGACAAAGTCTTTGCGGCTTTGGGACTTTCTTTTGGAGATGGAGTAGATCGCCAACCATGGGAGCCGGTTAAATTTCCTGTTGTGAACTACTCTCAAACCGTCGAAGAAGTCTTCGTCAACGCCAATCGGTACATCATCTCCAGATTTGGTAGTCAACGGTTTTGGTGGACTCTCGATCCTATCAATCAATCCACTGCTACGAAAAACTGCCTGAACCTTCCCTCTTGGGTATTCGACTTCACGCAGCCTGTGGTTATCGCCAGTAACCCATTTTCCAAGGGCAGTCCAAGGTACCATAGTATGGTGACCGGGCGCCCAATGACGACGCAAACGTCTCTTCACATACATGGATGCATCATTGATAGTGTGCATTTCAAGCTTTCCATAACGAAAGACAAGGATACATTGGATATAGTGAAGATGGCAGTTCAATCCATGGCGGAATTGGGACGTGGAGTCTACGGCCCGTGTCCCACTGCCGGGATACACGATGTGCAACCTGAAGGTCAAGGAGACCATACGAGCCAAACTCACTCGGGTACAAACGGAGAAGCTCTTCTAGGCACACTGCTAAGCTCAGATGAGTCTTCAATTGATCAAACCGCCGAGTTCGCAACATTTCTAGCATGGCAGCTCTTGCTAGACAATGAGACACCGGAGATCTCGAAAACTCCTCCAGTGTACCTTCAAGACGGCGTTTCAACCTGGAGTGACCGGTCACAGGAACGAGCAGATTTTGATCTTGCTACCTGCAAGAGCATGGAAAGTCAACATCGATATGAACACGACCTTCTATACACCAGGAAGGGATACTTCGGTCTTGCACCAACTCGTAAGGGAGCTAAGCATCAAGGGGCTGAAGGTCTAGTGGTGGTGGTGATAAGTGGTTGCACAGAACTCGTCTTGTTACGGAGGAAGTCCAATACTCAAGGGATATGGTTCGAGTATGTGAGTATGGTATATATGTATGATTGGACGGAAGACAAGATCAAGAGGCTGGAGGATATTGATGATTCCTTAGAGGTGA
>JAMYIC010000134.1:0-15801 GCA_024112705.1 Microcera coccophila
CCGCCGATCATGTTTGACCGCCTCCATTTCATTGTTTCCAAACATTCACCTACGTAGGGCCCAACTATCATCACATTGACGGTATTGGTCCGTCACACGAGCTTTTCAAGCGGTCGGCGTCATACTTTCGCATCCCTGTGTGTCATGGGTAGCGGGTATCACCTCGAGGCTTACAGGAAGAGACCATCTAAAGCTCTCTCTCTACGGTACTACACGCTGCTCGATGCGTTCATAACTTGGATAATTCTCATCCTCTGGGGAGGCTATGAAAGCCTTGATGGGGAGTTACTATCGCGTAGTGCAGTCCCATTGGTGGGCATTAAAATTTCGACGATTGTCGCAATGCAGCAAACTCTCCTCAACCAACTCAGCATGGAAAACACTCCAACTACTAATACTACATATTTGTACTATCCGCAAAAAGGAAGTACAGTATCCTTGATCGGTTTGTATTTCTCGGCTTTTTTCCCCTCTGCGATGACATTGACAATCAACGTTTCATGAGAGGTCTAGGGTAGCAGGAATCGTTAGTTATGTCTACTCATTAGCTAATGAGGACTCCTCAATCCCAACATCAATGTCTCCATTTAAGTCTGGCTACTCGGCTTTATGGTTCTAGAGACCTATATATGCCCAGGAAGGCTGATTTAATTGGAGAGGCTTTTGTATAACAAGCGGCAACTATCGTTGTATAAATATTGGAAGACCATCATCGTCTCTGCTGCCTATATGGCAAGTTTGAGAATGGAACTAATATCTCTAGCGGCTAAATATGCATCCAGAGGGGAATAAAGTAACACATATTTAATCGTGGCTTATAGTGTTAATCCTTGAATAATCGACCTGTTATATATCGCATGCTACCGTAGGTTTCCTTTCCCAAATGCCCATTAGAATCGATGCGTCTTGGAGATCAAAGTCGCATCCTCGGAATCGATATTCCTGCTTTTATAACTTCATCCTACCAAGCTCGAAGGAGGTTACATGCAATTTTGATTTCCAGTTTGCTCTGTTGCGTTCCTGCGTGGTCACGTTGCCTCCCCCGTTGCTTGCATTACACGTCTCAATAGCCAACCGCGGTGGTTGGATGAGTTGGATGGGTACGATTAACCACCAGTATGCCTCTTGCGACAACCCGCGTTCAAAATCCGCTTATATCTACCAGGTAGACGGCCTCGTAGTCATTTTTAGCATGGGCTATGATTTGGTACCAGCCATGGTTTTCCTAGGGTGTATATCTCCTTCCCCGAGTCCTGGAGACGCAAGTTTTGGTATCGACAAAGATTCAACAGCATTACTTACTTACAAACATGAAACCTCCGGGTTATTTATACACCTTTCGTTCTCATATTGTCAGGACCGTTGCTGAGTGGGCAGTCCTTTCCGTGTCCACCTTGACGACACCCACAAGCGGGAGTCTGACCTCTATGGATCAAATTTTGTCGAGGACTCCTTGCTGGTTTCAGGGGCATGGCCTGGTATCATAACTATCGAGATTGCGTATGGATGCAGTGTCAAACTGTAGAACAATCCCGGAGATGAAGCCGCCAGCTCCTACCTTGTGCCCCAAGATTCAACAATATCAAGAAGCCAAGCTCTTGCGTCATTTTCGTCCAGGGGGATTGCTCGAAAAAGGAGTGATACGTTATGATTTGATGATCTGTCTCCTCAACTCTACATCTCTTGCACTGCTAATCGAGGGTGCCTTGGTTCGAGTCGAACACTCACTGTCATGACCGTCTTCGGGCGCTTTGTTTCCTTCCCAGAGGTGCTGGCCGGTCTGACCATGATAAGTGCAAGACAAGGCAGAGAAAGACACCACTTAGCTGATCCACAGGAAGCAAGGCCAGGGTTTTCTGGATAAGGTGTCCGTATGTGGCAAAGAGTCCCTAGTTCTGGAGGCTTGGCGCGAGTCTTCATTTGCGACGGGGTCATAACGCCAATACTGCCTCTGCAATACAAATGCGCACGCACAGCTCATACCAGCCATCTTTGGCGAGACGAGGCGTTTGCAAAGCCACACAGGTGGGCCATGAGGTTATCGCAGCGATAAAACAGAGTCTTGAGCTAGAAATCAATGAAAAGAAACAATATTTGGCATTTACCCCTTGCGTTGATGCTGGGCTCCGGTGTGGCATCTGCCTGGCTAGGACTCTATCCCAATTACAGTAAGTGAGGTACTTTGCCACTGCGAAATCAATTTGGCAATAACGATGAAGACGCGTCAACATCTGGGGGTATGATCTCGTCGAAAGCATCATCTGATTCGATGGCATACCAATGGTTCCCGTGGAATGATGGCCTGCTCGTTTCGTACTTTGCGCGATTCGGAATGGAGGCTGGACCAAGTAGGGGCACCTGAACCTTATCTACGCGAAGGGTTGCACTCGTCTAATGAGCCAAACCGAGACTTCTCACGAACCAACACGCGCATGCAAGAAAACGAGGGGCCCCGCAAGATCAACAGGTGGTCATCCAGTTTGCCGTGGATTTGGGTTACATAAAGCCTCCAGATGCGGAAGATTCAGGGTCTCGTTGTTGGTTCAGCGTGGATCCGTCTCCCGAGTTTTCGAGCGCAGGCTGCCAGGGCCCTTGCATGTTCGAGATACAATAGTAAGCGACTCAGCCTTATCAAAACCTCTTTTTAAATACTCAGCGAAGACTTGACACTCGGCCGTCATTTTTAAGCGCGCGTGGTCTTGCCCTTCCACGCTCAAACCGCGGTCGCGTCAAAGGAACGTATCGGCGAGATTCAGCGTCGCGTCTCTTAAATCCTTCCCTAAAGCCTCCCTTAGTGCTTCTTTTTAGCGGCGGTCGCCGACGGAGGAGGCTGGAAGGCTGCTGAATCCAAAGGCTTGCTTAGAATTGGAAATGGCGTGATGTGTGACGAGACGTGCAGCTCATGCAATTGAATCACGCTTCCCAATCCAATGGACGGGATGTCTGCGCGGCTATCTAGCAGGTAAGCAGGGATGTCTACGATCGCCTGGCCGCGAACCCAACTACTTTCGTCTAGTAGATGTTTCGGCTCTCTCTTTGCTTGCCACCTCGACTTGCCTGTCACTATCTTCCGGGAGTGTATCGGTGCTCCCCAAGGTCGGTGTTTCGACGTACCCCGCTCGCAGATGTCGGAAGGACTCGAGATGGCTTCGATACGTAAGAGGACAAACACGCACACAAACTGATATGCCTGTCCTCCCAGCCTTCCTCATGCAGGCAGGCGTGGCAGGCTAGCCTGGACGAAAAACAAGTACAACGCATGCGCGGGCGGAGGCTCCAGAAGGTCGCAAAGGCGGCCGGCGGCTGCGGAAGACCACTCGATCCCTCCGAGCGCTGTCCTAGACCCTCCACCCACGCCATTCGAATGTCATTGACATGGCGATGGCGAGCCACTCAAGCGTCCTGAACTCCTGGCCCTACTCCGCGGGACCTTGTTCCCGCAGGCGCTAGGCCGTCTAAGCCGGTCGCATCGTGATTGGTCTCGAGCCTGTCATCCTCGAGATCCTGGCGTCTAAGTCGCGGGAAGATGCGCCCTCATTGGCCGTTCCGTCTTAAGACTCAGCTTTGGTCGTGCTATTCTGGGCGGCGGAGTTCGAGCGAGCGAGCGAGCAGGGGTCTCTCCTTTGAGGGTGGATGAAGATGCGAAAGACTGATGAATGCCATGCGGGGCCTGATGCAGGGTTCTGGTCCCTGCCCAGCTGTCCCGCTGTGTGTAAGCGACGCGCGATGCCATATAACATTTCGAGACCGCCCATGGACGCCGGGAAACGTGGTGCTCCGTTTTATGTTTCCCTTGGTTTCTTTTGTTTCCATTGATTGGGACTTTTCTTCTCATTGGGCCTGTTGATCAGATCCATCGAAGTGCTGGACGCTGGCCATGAGGTTTAAGCCCGGACAATAGCGCCTCTTTATCCTCCTCGCCCTCACCCTCACCCTCACCCTCGCCTTTGATCCCGACCCCCTATAGCCAACATGACTTCTTCGACGCTCTCCTTTGCTTTTCTGGTGGCTTTTCTCGCTGGGACCGTGTTTGCTTTGGAATTCGCTCCGGGTTCATCGTGTGCCACCTTTTGCTTGAGCTTGGATCACAAGAACGGTTTCGACCCCGAGGCTTCGCTCACGAACACGTCCGAAATCACGTGCAAGGATGCCGAGTATGGTTCGACCGCTATGGGGATCAAGTATAGGAACTGCATTGAATGTCTGCAAAAGAGTGAGAAGGTCAATGGAACCGAGTCTGACCTGCATTGGTACTTCTGTATGTCCCCCCTGACGTGTATCTACGCGAAGCAAAGAGTCGTGTGGCTGACATCACCAAGACAATCTTCGCTATACCATCAGCACGTGTCTCTTCGCCTTCCCCAATGAACCTATTGAAACAGACATTGATTCGCCATGTGTCATTGACTACGCATGCCGACCTCTAAAGCAGCCCCTCACAGCAGACAACCTCACCTCGACCGCCGACAACACATACGAGTACTGCTCCGCCGGTAACAGCGAATTCCTGGGAAGTCACCTCGCGCCATGTATCAGCTGCCTCCAAAGCAGCGGCGACCAGGTCTACCTCTCAAACTGTAAGACCATCCCCTGAAAGGTCTGTAACCACAACGGGCTAACCATGGTTCAGTCATGATCGCCTTGGAGGCGGGATGCGAACAAAAGCCCGCAGCCGGAAGTCTCTTGAGCCTCAGCGGCAGTCTCTTCTCTACAGAAGCAGTCAACATCACTGCTCCCACCGAAGACATCCGCGATAAGCCCAAGGGCGCCGGCTCCAACTCCATGACTACCGGCACCGTTGTCGGCATTGCTGTTGGAACAGGTCTCTTATTTTTCGGCGGTCTCGCCCTGTTCATCGTTTATTGTCGCCGCACGAGAAAGCAAAGACGGGATGAAAAGTCCGGCTACTACGGTAGCAATATTGGCACTCCAGAACCCCTCTTCCCTGCCAGCGCCAAGATCATGTCCCCGTCTCTCCGTTCGTACAGCGACGTGAGCAACGAGAATGGCAAGAGCGGTATGACGATGGGAGAGTACTACGATAGGCTCGAAGAAGAAGCCCAAACAGGAGGACGTCGCACCTATAACTTTGACCCTCGATCATCGAGCCGAGGACCTAACAGCGCTCTTCCTACCCACCAGGCATACGTACCGAGAACAATGTCCCGAATGGGGCGTAGATTCGACGACTTGCCTGAGGAAGTCGACAAGCCCTCCACTCCACCGGCGGTCTATCACCATAGTCGATCGAGCACTGCCGAATCGTTCGCTCTGAGAACGTACATCAATGACGTCGACGTTTCCGGCGCCGCTGCCATCGCCGCTGCCATCCCACCACCTCCACCGCGGATATCCAAATCCCCTGACAACCGTCCCGCTCCCATCTCCATCCCCCCACCTCCCCCGGGGCCTCCCCCACCCAAGCAGCCCAAGGTCCCCTTTCTCGTACTCCCCTCTCTTTCCAAATTACGGGTGCCGAAAAAGTACACGCCGCCTAAGGTGGTAGTAGAAGAGCCGACGCCAGTCGACGAGCGGCCAGTGAAGGAGATGTACGTGTCTCTGCCCCTCATGACCAGCCAGACACGCTTTGAGGACAAGCCCCTTCAGGGAGGCGTCATTTATGCCGACAATCCTCCACAAGACCAACAGCAAACGGTGCCATATAATGAGGTGCCAATGAGAAGTGGAAAGAGCACGCTATACGGATACTGATTATTCGACAATGTTTGTTTTGGATCGGCTATAATGGGTTTGACATAGAATTGGATGGCGCGAAACGGAGTTAGGGCTAATGGGCACAATGCCAGGAACCGGGGGCCAATGGATTGGCAAGCAAGGAGTTATTGGTGCTATAATGGACCTTGAATGGATAAAAAAAATTCTCTCTCAATACTGTACATTCTACTAGTAAAACGCGAGAATGTTTCAGCCTAGGCGATGACCACGGCCTCGTGTCCTCCAAGCGTCCGGCAAAGGCCCCCTCGACGCCCCTGTGGTCGATCCGGATGACTGCTCTTGAGGCCGAATGGCAGTGCCAAAACCCCTCGTCGCGATTCGTGGAGGGCGAACGAGGTTGACAACCCAATTCGGCGTGGCCAGGATGTTCGGACCGCCTCCAAACTCCGGCCAAATTCTGTTTAGAAAGTCGTAGAGATGCGCAGCCAACAGACCCTCAACCTCCATCAGCGCATAGATGTAGCCCCCTGGCATGAGCAAGTTGAATAAGATCATGCACAATGGGACCCACTGCGCCGGGATGTTGAAGAAGAAAAAGTTCGACTTCTGACCGCGTTGGTCTTGTGTTACAGTATAGGCCATGGAGAGTATCAAGGCGCGCAGATAGATGGCGAAATTGAAGGCAAGGAAGTAATCGATGGTCTGTCGACATTGTCAATATCAGTTACAGACATTCAACAACGCACGTAGGCTTGCGCGTGCAGATAGAAATGTAGGGCGCTAAAAAACCACTCGAGTGAATTGAGGATCACACGAGCCATCCATATAACAATCCCACCATGCCCACACCGCAGACCAGCCCGGATTTTGCGAATGATGGGCCAATCCGAAGTGTAGGGGTAATCTTCCTCATTTCCAGGAACCGTGATAGCTGAAGAGGCAAAGCACTATCCGGGCAGATATATGAGGGGTGTTTATATAAATTTCGCGAGTGCACAAGAGAGACGACCAAAGCTTACCAAGATGAAGAAGCCCACACACATCAAGTACCAGACGAGATCGGGCTTGCGTGGGAAGCGTGGGTGTCCAACTTCGAGCTGACTCATATAATGATAGATGAAATACGTATCAAACAGCAATCTGATGTTACCGCCATCGATGAAGAAACATGTTATGGGGCGCCAGATTTGGGGAGGAAATGTCGCAAGGTACATGGGGTGGTGGATAAACCAGTATACTTTGAGGACACTCAGGCGGCTGAGAACCCCGACTGCGAAGACGACCGTAGCACAAGTCCTGATAGAAAGTCAGTCCCGTAGGTGGTTGAGACTGGTATTTGAAGGGTTCGCTTGGCTTACCTGGACAAGGCTGGCGCTGCCCAGTAGGCCTCAACCAAGTTGTCAGACATGATGGGCAACTTTGCTCAATCAATTGACGAGAAATGAAGAGAAAAAGAAGAAAATGGTGTAGCAGAGCTTCGTATCCAGTGAGCGGTAGGCTCCGCGGGGTATTATGAGAGCAATAGAGCACCGGAAACGGCGGTACCAGGCAACGATCTGTGTATGCTCATCGTTGATGGTTGCGTGTCTTTTCGTGAAAGGACCGACAAACCAAAAGCGCAGATTTTTGTAGCTGAAGAATGTGGAGGCTTGAAAATTCTTGTAAGAGGAAGCTGTTGCACTTAGCGGGGCGTTAAGATCTCAGCGGATCGGCTCAATCGGCGACCGCGCCCCGGGTCAACCGCTGTGTCATGGATGATGGAGAGTGTTCGTCAGTGGGGCTCGCGGAAGCGCTCCTTGCCGTTAGGCAAAGACATGGTTCGATTGATGACTTTTCTTATTTCTCACTTTAGCGGTTAACTTTACTCATCAATTTGAAGACTTAAAACCTGGAAAGGCTCAGGCTACGTGATTCCTTTGCGGGCGTGCCATTATCGCTAATATGGCAACTCATGACCCTTTGAGGAGCGCAGAGGCGAACGACGCCGCCTGGGAAGCCGCCAAAGGAGCTTGCCTCGGAGCTCTCAAATGGGGTGCTGGAGCTGCGGTTTTGGGTGTTGCAGGATACGTATGGTCTCCTGTATATCGGGGACTGACTATCCAATTCAAAGTGTACGCTCAATTGCACCATGGACGTCATTGGTGATTGCTCACACGACTTTAGCTACATTCAAATGTCCGGCATGGTATTGGGAGGTATGATCGAGGCGGACTGGCGTCTCAGGCAGTATGAAAACCAATTGAGGATGCAAAGGAGGTGGCAAAGGGAAAAGGCGAAATGGGAAAAGTATGAGGAGGAGTACGTCAAAGAGAAACTGCGAAATGAATAGTTAGGTGTTTCATGAGGGATTCGTGTACAACATCGAGTAAAGGATACTACAGAAGGCTGGCCTTTGAGCCAACTATGTAACACCGCATCGTCTCCATTTTACTTCATTTATTACCGGTCTTTTCCCTTTCAACTCCAACGCTATGCTATGCAGTCGCCCCCATACCCAGTAACACTGCTCACTCAGATGCTACTCGAAATCGTTTCGGGTCCATATTGAGCTTGCATAGACGAACAACACAGCCGCTGAGTTGGAGTAAAGTCTGCACGCCCTCCAAAACTTTCATGTGAGTGAATCCGATCTCCTTGATGAACTCCAATTTGGAGTGCTCGCTCAGGGTGGGAATCGTTTTGGTTACCTTAAACATGGTACTAATAATGTCGTGGCTCGAGTAACCAAGATCCCAAAGCTCCCTCAAAATGTCAAGTGCCGCGTCCACCTTCCCCTCATAGCACGCCGTCAACATGGCTTGTACTTTGATGGGATGAGGTGAGTCGACGACTTTGAAGACGTTGTCTCCCGAAACAAATCCGAAGCCAGCAAAGGTCGACTGGAGGTTGTTGATAGCCTGTCGCATATCTCCCTCTGCACTGAAAACAAGTGCCGCTAAGCCGTCGTCGCTGAATTCGACCTTTTCTGCTTCGATGATTTGCATCAATCGCCTCACCACTTGAGCATCGGTTAATCTTGCATATCGTAGGATGGCACATCGCGATTGTAAGGGCTCGATAATCTTGTTCGACTGATTACAGGCGAAAGCGAATCGCGTGGTGTTGGAGTAAATCTCCATTGTTCTTCGAAGCGCCTGCTGTGCTCCAGAAGTCATGCTGTCAGCTTCGTCAAGGATGACCAATTTATGCCGACCAGCTGGTAAGGTAACTTTTTTCTGCGCGAACCCCTTGATTCGGTTCCGGACCACATCGATACCTGATCTAAAGTATTAGCATACTTCAGGAGACTAATGTTGATAGGCTGTACCTCGTTCATCGCTGGCATTAAGCTCCAATACGGCCTCCTTATATGATGGTCCCAGCAATTGCCTTGCCAAGCATAGCACGCTCGTCGTCTTCCCGATACCCGGCATGCCAGATATGATGACGTGGGGCATATTCCCCTCCTTGGCAATGATTTTTAGGCGTTCGATCGTTTCGGTGTTGCCCACAACATCGTCTAGAAAGACTGGTCGATACTTTTCCACCCTGCGAAGCAACCGTTAGCAGTGTGATATCCAGAAACATCCAGTGAGTGCATCCGACCATGGCAATTCGTAATTTGCGGATCCATTGGTATTTGAAGTAAGCGCTGGCTTGGAGGCAGAGCCCGAAGATTCGCCCTTTTCCTCGGGGGTTTGGGCCGGCATTGTTGCAGGTGTACCTGGTAAGTTGAAGTATTGCGGGTGAATATCACTTTACGCGGTTTGGGAGACGCGTCTTAGATTGGGCGTCGAGATACTCCGATCCGTGCAAATACTAGCCCCACTTCTGCCACCGCCTTTGTTTATCCCCTGCAGTCTAATGGCAAAATCTATCTACTTCGTACTAGAATAACTAACTTTTCGAGCTCCCCATCCCACCACGACAACGCGACAAGCCGCTCCGATACCCCACGTAATTCTTTCGAGACGAAGAAAAGATCCTCTCTGCTCAGCTTTGTCTTCTAGGCTTCTCAACCATACGCTTCCTAGCGAAGCAATCGAGCCACGGACATGGGTGTTGCAAAGAAAACCAGAAAATTCGGTCAGGTGGGTGATGTCTTATCGATAAGTATCGCAAAAGTGAAATCTCAAGATGCTTCCCTTCTCCAACGCACAATTCTTGCAACTGCGCCCCCGAGTTCGCTGCTGTCTGCGATAATCCGTCGGCTTCTTTATCTGTGTAGCTAACCCTTCTACCCAGGTGAAGCGGGTAATCGGTGCTCGTGATGCCAGATTAAAAGCCAACAAACTCAAGGCGGAGCTCGACGCCAAAGCGAAGGCCAAGAAGACTTTGAACGGCGAGCTCGTTCGAGAAGCGCCCCAGATGCCTAGCAATATGTACTTTCAACACAATACCGCTCTCGTCCCACCATACAACGTTCTCGTAAACCGGTCCCTGCGAATGATAAGGCATTACATAACCAACTAACAACGCTATCAGGTCGATACCAACTTCCTCAGTCACACAGTTCAGCGCAAGCTTTCGTTATTGGATTCTATGATGGACTGTTTGTACGCAAAATGTAACCCAATAATCACCTCCTGCGTCATGAGTGAATTGGAGAAGCTGGGTCCCAAGTATAGGTTGGCGCTGAGAGTAGCGAGGGACGAGCGGTGGCAGCGATTGGAGTGTGATCACAAGGGCGTATACGCAGACGACTGTTTAGTGGACCGAGTCACAAAGAACAGGATCTAGTAAGTCTGCCGCGTTCCTTTCGGATAATGAAGCCAGCCGCTAACATACTTTAGCATCTTGGGCACTAATGACAAGGCCCTGAAACAACGAGTAAGGAAGATTCCTGGTGTTCCAATTATGAGTGTAGCTAGAGGAAAGTATGTTATCGAGAGGCTACCAGGCGCACCGGATTCATAGAAGCATTGTCTTGATTGCAAGCGATTCAAATTCAACTTGATGGCATGATTATTGCTGGTAGAAGCAGGCAGCCTAGAAATTTTCGCGCTCTTAGAAATTGAACCATGTAATAGTGCCCGTCGCGCGTGGCTATGCATGTAGCTTATTGAGATCTAACTATCGTGTAGAGATCCGGGGGGTTTTGTATTTGCGAGCCCGCCCAGGAGGCATGAGGGTTTCCGGTACCGTATCGTGAATAGGTACAATAGGATCAGGATAACGCAAAGCTAATATTGAAATGTAACCTATCAAAAGTTTCAGGCGAACCGTGCTTACAAAGGCCAGCCGTAGTCGTTTCGCTGAATCTCCCACCACTTCTGGAACAACCGGCAGTGTTTTATTTAATTGACCTCTTGATAGATATACTAGCATATAAGGTGGCTCGTAAGCTGGTATATCGCTGGGCCTTTACCTCCTAGTGAATTCGAGTTGGTGTTTCCCTAAGATAAGATGGTATTTGAAGAATAGAACTTTGGTGGGTAGATGTTGATGGGAGTGCTACAACCGCGCATCGGTAAATTGATTGACGCTATCGCCGATCCGCCACGAAAGACAGGCTGACGCCTAGAATCCCAGCTTCCAGGTTAGTAGTTTCCATTGCGGCATGCCTTCTCCTGCAAACAAGCTGTACATCACATTAAAATCAACCAGCACTCAAAAAGGCGAGGATACAAGCCCACAGGTTTAATTTCGCGTCTTCTAAACGAGCACTACCTGAATCAATGAATGGCGCCTGCGGACCATCCGACATCACCATGGAATCCAGCCCAAGTGGCGTGTCATCAGGAGATCAGAATCAACACCAAAAACGCTCGCGAATTCTGCTATCATGTGCACCATGTCGCAACTCAAAACTAAAGTGCGACCGCGAGCAGCCATGCAGCCAGTGTTTGAAAAAGGACCGGGCAGACGCATGTCTCTATGCGCCGAAACCCGAGAAGAAGCGACCAACCAAGGGTATGTCGGCGAGACTGAAGCGGTTGGAGGGCATGGTGCGTGAGATGATGGAAGTCGAAGCACCAGCTCCGAGGCCGCAGGAGAAGTTTGACGCAGGGGCTGCGGGACCACCGGTGCAGGCGCATGTTGTTCGCGGGGAGAATGCAACGACATACGTGGGAGCCACGCATTGTATGGCGATGCTCGAAGACGTAGGTTTGAGAAAGCTCAGCCTAGTCGGCGGTTTGCTAATTATAGATCAGATCGAGGACTTGAAGAGTTATTTCGACCATCCAGAAGATGAGGATGATTTTGATACTCCGACAGATGAACTGGGTTCGGCAGAGTTGATTGTGTTCAACAGGGGCGGACCGAGAAACCGTGAAGAGCTATTGACTCGTTTGCCAGAGCGAAAAGTCGCAGATCGGCTTATCACGCGTTACTTCGCCTCTATGAGCCCTTCTCAACGTAGGTAGTGTTGTCATCGTGTTCTATGGATGGAGGACTAACCATGGCAGACATCATTCACCGACCAACCTTCACCAGACAAGTGAGTTTCTTGTGGTGTAGTACAAGGTGTGCGCCTGGCTGACATCAATATAGTATGCGAAATTCTGGCAAGAGCCTAACGAGGCTTCGTTGCACTGGGTAGCACAGCTATTCATGATGCTGGCTCTGGGCGTCTTCTTCAATAAGTTCATAAACGCAAGTGAAGTAGAAGGGGACTCCCCTCTACTACCACTTGACCGGATCCGGCAGTATAAGTCGTGTGCCGGATGGGCTTTGGTATGGGGGAAATACATGCAGCCTAGCGCAGCTACTCTTCCAGCTTTCTTACTTTATGTCGAGTCTCACTTCATGTTCAGCCGAGCTGCTCAAATGGACTGCTACGTCCTGTCGGGGGTGTGCCTTCGACTGATGCTCAAGATGGGTCTGCACCGGGATCCTGAAAAACTGGCAAACATCTCTCCATTCGAGGGCGAAATGCGCAGGAGGATGTGGAATATGGCCATTCAAGTGGAGCTTTTAGTATCTTTCCACATGGGTCTGCCGAGCATGCTTCAAGGCATCGAAACCGACACAACGGTCCCGCGGAACCTGCAAGATGACGACTTTGGTGAAGATTCTATCTCTCTCCCTCCTGGCCGTCCGCCCTCGGATTATACTACCATGACTTACCCCATCTACAAGACTAAGATCCTTCGAGTGTTTGGACAGATTGCTCGGCAAGCCCATGCGTTGACGCCGCCGAGTTATAGTAAAGTTCTGGAACTGGACACCAAACTGCAGGAGACATGGAAAGCGGTTCCCGACTTCATGAAGTACCGACCATTGGATGAATGCGTCGGCGACGCACCGGCGCTTCTGATCCAGCGGTTTGGGATAGGTTCCCTATACAACAAATGCCGTTGCGTTCTCCACAGACGATATCTAGCTGAGGCTATCCCAAAGCGTGAACATGACTATTCGAGAAAGCAGTGCCTCGAAGGGGCTATGACGCTACTCAATTACCAGCAAGTCATTTGGGAGGCATGCAAGCCGGGTCACGTCCTCAGCCAAAACGGATGGTTCGTATCATCCCTCGCCGTACACGACTTCTTACTTGCAGCCATGATTCTGTACCTCGTTATCAGAAATGAGAATTACTCTGAATTCGGGGGTGACTATGATTGGATGACCCAGCAAACTCCAACACCGACGAAGGCGGAACTGAAGGACATGATCAAGAGATCGCAGTATATCTGGTCCGATGTTGCCGACGACGTAGGAGAGGTGCGAAAGACGGCGGATACGCTGGCTATTATGCTAGTTAAGATCGGGTGTACTGTGCTTGACCCGGCGCATGCACCCAGTGCCTCGTCGCATCCAGTGCCAAGCACAGCACCTGGGTCGTCTTCTATGGGTGTTTCAGTCAACCTAAGCTCGATGGGAGGTTTCAACAACGAGTCGGACCTTTTATCATCGCTAGGACTTGATGGTATGATTGTTTCAAAGGGAGATATGAGAAGACAAGCTAACAGTGACAAAGCAGGGTCGGGACCAGGATCCGGGTCTGTTCATACGCCATTCTCCCTTGGTCAGCCTGCCACGGCCGCAAGCATGGACTATTCGGGGATGGGATCCACAGCCAACATTATGGCTGAAAGCCTTGAGATTGATCCATCTTGGATGGAAACAGGTAATATGGATTGGGTACGTTCACCTCAACTAGATTGCCGACCTAAGAAGTCCACGCTTATGTGATAATAGCGATATCTCGACATCTCACTCGCCCACAGCCACGACGCGGGACGGAACGAAGATACCGGTCAGACATGGATGGAACGGCCAGCAGTGGAGGGTATGGATTCAATGGGGTCCGAGCAATGGGAGCAACATCCCGGACCAAGTCAGTGAGGGCAGCGATAAGCTGTTCGGCAAGGGGGGTTGTTGCAATGCACGGACTGGCGTCGGACTTCATTGTCAAGATAGGACATGCGATTCAACGTTTGACATGCTTCAGCTTCCTCAGTAGTGCCTGTAGACTTTGACACAACACCGACTTTGCGTGAGCGAACTTACCGAAGATGGTGTGACTTGTTTGATCAAGTGCGACGATGGCTTCCAAGTGACATGCTTCCCTAGACGGACACTTGTTATCTGGGGAAACCAAACCCGAGGAATGAGATGAAGACGAACAAGTGGCCCTGCACGATGAAAACGGTAAAACTTCGCCGGGCTAGCCATGGTGGATTCGGATAACTGCTGAGTCGGCCGACAAGCTGGGCGGTTGGTTCTAACGCCGGCATGGACTTGTTGATCGTCATGTTGACCCAAAGTTCCACCCGCGGAACCAACCTCTGCTGCCGAGTAATCCGTGTTTCATGAAGACAGCGCGCTACTAGACCGCAAAGATACCATGATATTTGAACTCTAAGAGGGACCTACACAGCCAAAGCATCGGATCTGAGAGGGACTCCACGTCATTTCTTGCTGCTTGTCTCACCCTCAGGCGGTTGAGTCTAGGTGACGTTTACCAGCGCCATCTGCAGGGCTCGGGATATCGCACTAGCCACAGAGCCGCCACGCCCACCTCCCGCGGAGATGGCTAAACCATCGTGACTGAGAATAGCACTCGCAGATCGACATCTCCCGAACGTGATCACGGGCGCGCGTCATTGAAGCTTTGCGCACAGAGAGAAAACTGTGCAGGGATGAAAACCCTGGCGGTATCTCGGGCGGAAATGATGATGGGCTCTGCTGCATCCTGGCACACCGGCTTTCGACTTCTCGACTTTTGATTTTTGACATCGGGGCATGTGTAGTAAAAATGATATCCACCAAGATACAGCGCGTACTTGATAGTTAAGCCGTAAGAGAGGAGCCGCAGGGCACGGACAGGGGGACACCTGACCGATCCAAATTATTCCAGAACGGCGGCTTCACAATTCTAGAGCCGTTTTGATAGTGGGGAGATGGCTGACTTGACCGAGAAGCAGCCAGCCCACCGACCTTTCGCGCTATACCGGTAATCCATCTATTCGTCGAGACACACTGAGCGCGTGCTGGACCGAGTTACCTCCCCTACCAATCATTGCTCGTCCGATAGAAGTAAAGGGTTTTTGTAGGGTAGTAGCCCGAGATTGCTGGTAGTAGGCAGCGCGTGAACTGACTTCTGCTGCATAATCCAGGTCGAGAAGACGGCCAGGTTGGATAGCGTTTTGCCAAGGCGGCGGCACATGGATAGGGGGCATTCGGGGTTCGGACCGGACGGTCAAAGCTGTCATTCCAGCTGCATTTACAAATGATTTAAATCCTGGTACGCCGATGATCAAACTCTCACGATGACGAGTGCTGATGTTCAGGACGGGGATGGGTACCGTACAGTACAGGTCCTCATCGTTTCCTTAGCCATCTTGGACCTTGCAAGATAATGCCCAAATGGGGCAACACGTGTTTGCTCCTTCGATCCCCCATACGGAAACGCTGTAGGAGTGAGCAGTGAACGGTAGCGTTGCGGACGACAACCTTGTTGACTCAGTATTTGTAGCGGCGTCGTTGAGTATGCGACAAACCTCGAAAAATGGGTCAGCAAACCTTTCAATGTTCCCCCGTAAAGGATCCCAAAAGTGTAGCGGCAAATCGGCATTGTCGAAACCTTCGAGTGTTGGTAAATCTCATGAGTCAAAACGCACGAGCGTCGAATCAGCATCTCACTGAGGTCTCACAACTGCTGCAGCTCCATGCCCCCAACATCGTAAGCCGTCGATTTTC